>JAAOAU010000263.1:0-26685 GCA_013186845.1 Fusarium sterilihyphosum | reverse complement strand
ACGTGCAACGACCCATGGTAATTAAGGCAGGACTTTTCAGTCTCAGACCCATGCTGCCAGCCTCAATCTCTGACCCGGCCACCACCGCTGAAGAGCATTTGCAATAATGTTCATGCCTTTCGTAACGTCGTATATACTAAA
The DNA here is from genome assembly GCA_013186845.1 of Fusarium sterilihyphosum. Classification (NCBI taxonomy): domain Eukaryota; kingdom Fungi; phylum Ascomycota; class Sordariomycetes; order Hypocreales; family Nectriaceae; genus Fusarium; species Fusarium sterilihyphosum. The sequence continues at coordinate 26,544 of JAAOAU010000263.1, read as the reverse complement.
GAGCAAGGTCAAAGCGCCACCGATTATTCCTGCTATTTGATCCAACTCAGAAATGCTAATCTCTGTGCTTGGAAAGAAAACACGAAATTGAAGCATAATAAAGGAGCTTGCATAAGAATCCCGTATAGGCGTGCCGAATAACATCTCTAAGGGCAGAAAGTGTGTAGCCGCCCCAATCCACGCAATAGGAAACAAAAAAAGAGACATCGGTCCCTCATTATAAAGAACTTGTATGGTCCCGCGGAAATATTGTCGTACAAGGACAGACGGGATTCGACAGGCTTCAACAAGCCACCCGTGGAGATGCTTGTGTACGTGTATGACTTGATGGAAGAACCATGGGAGTGGTGATATTATAACAAGTAACATCCATGGTAGCGAATAGAGGACCATAAATTGAAACCCCATTAGCAATAGATGTAGTAGTAAATAAGTTAGGGCATCGTGCTGCCAGGATTTGTAGAAAAGTACACTCCAAACACAATTCGACCACAGAAAGGCGCTGAGTAGTGCCAAGGTGGTTGGCGATATCCGCCCTGCGTCTAGTTCGTGATGTAGAGTCGAGATCAATCCACATATCACGAGCATCGTGAAGAGCTCAAATACTCTCAGTGGCGATGCAATATGTGCTCCTCTGTCATGAATGTCCCAGATAGACTCCACAACATCCTGAGTCAGAGGACATCTAAAAAGAAGATATATAAGGTGACAGGTACTGAGTAGTGGGTAGAGCATGCCGGCTATGAAGTCGTTGGTCATAGCAATGCTATCGGCCCTGAAACCGGTTTTCGAGCTGTAGCGCCAGGTGAAAATGACAGAGAGGATTATGAGATACCAGCCGCAAAGGGAGCCGGGCCCATAGAATGAGGATACAGCTGTACATTGGGAAGAAGCTTGGGCTAACGCCGAGTTGTTATACATATTTCAAACTCAGGTGTAGATCTCGTTACTTTTTATTATGTTAACTCTCTGGCTATGAGCGGCGTATTTCCATGGAGTTATATATGCTTGTCGTTAATGCCTAACTAAACGGTTGGGCAGCCTGACAATTGTCCCAAAGGGGCTGTGTCAGACACACTACACATACCTTTTGACTGCATAGCCCCACCAAGTTACCAATGGCCCGTAAAACCGAAGCAAAAGTGAAGATACTTGGAGGCCTACGACGTATGCATTTGCTTGAGTATGACGTTTGATTGAGGAGATGACTGACGTTTGGGATTTGGTCCGGACTGGAGGGACTTGACTTGAGAGAAGGTCGAGGTTCTCACTGGTTTAGAAACTCAGCAATGGCAAATCATCAGCCGGTCAGACTAAGTCCCCAACTCTGGTGATTCGTCAAGTAATAAATGATAGTCGTTGTGACCTCCTCTCGAGGGTGACGATCAGATCCAGAGAAGAAACATACCAACAACACAGCTGATAACATTACGAGCGATCACATTAGGCAATCGGCACACAAGCGAAGAGCATTTAAACGGTCGATCCTCCCTATTCCTTCTGAGCAGTAACAGCGTCTATCCATGCAACCAATACAATGCCAAACACAACTGCCAGACAGAGCCCCTGGTTTTAGTCAGGATGGTCACCTGTTGGTTGCTCAAGAAGAGACGCAGCTGTGCTTGAATGGTCGTACGCTTGAACTAGCAAGCTGCGCAGGGTGGTATCGAAAGATTCTTCTCTGAGACTTGCTGCAAGTGTTGGTTTCAATTCGCCTGGAAAGTCCATAGCATCAGCTGAGGTCTGACCAGAACTGCTGAGCTCCTTCGCCATTAGCTAGTTTGACGAGCGCAGTGACTACGCTGGCTGTTGATGTTCCGGGTCAGAAGTGTTACATTATATTTCTAGTACAACGATCTCTAAGACTGAATGAGCCTAACTTGGACGCAGTGAGTCCCGACTTTTTATTATTTGGATCCGGCAACTTTCCTGCTTCAGTCAGCCTCCGCTTTCTCGTAAGAGCATGGAGAGTCTCTTCATGTTGCTCAGTAACCTTGTCTTGGCCAGTGTTGTGCTGGGCAAGTGTTGTTCTGCATAACGCCAACTCTTCAGGTCGCATTTCTCTGTCGCCAGTTCAAAACACTGCAAGTCAATCTGTCTTGTTGGTCATCTCCTGCAGCATACTATCATTCAAAAAGTCTATAAGAAATCCATTCTCACGCTACTTTCTCCGCCCTTACCTGAATTCCTCTACTAATAGTATTCTAGAAAATCGCTGGGTGTCTACAGCTGAAAATGGATACTTTACAACAAGCCGCCAATGCTGCGCTGAACAACTTGATACAGGCAACGATTAGACAGAGAACGCCTTGTGATGTTCCTCCGGAGTAACAGTGTTGCGAGAACTAAGCAGTTTGAGTGCTCTGGCACCACAGCGATGACAGCGTTGACCCGACACGATGCCTTTTCAAGGGAACTCGCCTTAACCTGTAGATTATCTCGAATCCTGCAGATCAATGTTGCGTGGGAGCGCAAACATTGGAGCGCTGCCCACTCCTGAACTCAAGATCGGACTGTCTGGGCCAGCGTTTCTTGGCCAGAGAAGCTCGGCATCTCTTTTGAGCCCAGAGAGCTCCATCGAGGTGTGAGAAGGAGGTGCTGACTGGGGCCCTGACCTATATCTTGACAGATCTCCTCAATTTCAATGCCCTACGTCAGTCACGCCTCTTACCCATGCTTCTTTCGCATGCTTTCCGTCACAGCGCAGTCCGCGACATCCGGCGTCTTCCGACATCCTGCCTGGGCAACAGAAGCAAGACCGACAACCTCACAAGCTCAAGATTAATATATTGCCGATCTGTCGCTAACGCAGCATAGGCCCAATTGACAACTGCCATGGATCGACACAGGCGTCCGCAAGTCTCATGTTACCTCTCACCAACTCACATTGACACCCTACAAGATGAAGTTATCCCGAGCGACTGATAGGGGTTACTTGGGTATATGCGGAGAGGCCAATAGTCATTGAAGAGTTCAATGTGGCAGCCAATGCAATGCGCAAACTGCTACAGTACCCGTCAGGCAGCTTCTGTGCATGGGCCAGGGGAGGATTGAGGTTTTTGTGAACTCAAGACTGATGTATTAGTGCCAGGAACGACTGCGGTACCTACAAAAGCTTGGTAGTAATGATGTTGCTCCAGATATTGGTGCGTTGCCTGGTTCGATTGTGGACCATGGGCAAGTGGCTGTTTCTCTTGACTACGACTCTGATCCCGTATCTCGACAAGGACTTTTTCATCTTTATACAATTTCCAACAACTACGGAAGTCAAGAATCGGCGCCAAAAGCTGGCTCCTCGTCGTATCTCCCTTGGCCTCAAACATTATGCAGCAGGGTCCGGATATCGCACTCAGGTACAGCGGGAGTAGCCCGCATGGCAGCAAGCAACAGCACGCTACAATTGCTAGAAAAAGGCAAACAATATGATGCAGCCAAGGGATGGCATATGCCCTGCGCAACTGTAAGCGTGATGTCTTTTGATGGGTATTCCTATATGGGGTGCGAGACCTAGTTTAGTATAGTCGCAAAGGTCCTCGAGCGATCCCCGAATTATCTGGTTTCAAGGTCTTGCACGGATCGTGCCTTGCATGTAATTAGTGCAGATATGGCGATTGGGGACAATTAAAGGGAGCGTGAATTGAACGGGATGTTTTGTTGATTGCTGTTTATTTGTGCCTTGAGATCAGGGAGAGTGAATGGCCTGAAGTGCTTTGGAGCGATCAACCAGCTGTCAGTGCATCTGTCGCCTGCTCTTTTCCTCTAGTCCTTTGCTTACACCCACTCTCTCTACCTTTGCCATTCTATGTGCAAGGTTGCCCAAAGAAGAATATACCCCCTACCGCTAGATAGCATCCCCCCTCTATCATTATTTTCCTACACTTGTTACCCAACGTTTCCCCTCCCATCATTCTTGCATACCCTCAACCTTCGCATCGCCGAGCCTGCAACCATCAAATCAGCCTTCCCATTCAACAACCCTGAAATCTATTGCCTTGTCGGGTCACGAGAACTCCATATAGCAACTGGGACCTATGGAGAAGCTGATGGTCGAGCAAGTGGGTGGCCCTGGTTCCATCTGAGGACTAACCCTGAGGCTGTTGAGTGCGAGATCGAAGACCCAGGCTGCGCAGATGCACTAGGGGCATGCCTTGGGAGACGGAAAGATCGTTCACAAAGAGCGTTATGCCCTGTTGAAGATCTGCAGTTCTGACCAGGCTGGAAGACCTCAGTGCTGTCCCTAAGGAGACGTGGCATATGGCGAAATCGCCGGTTGTTGTGGCAGCCGTGATTTCCCACTTTGTTCGTAGTGGCTCAAGGCGAGTTGGGGTGAGTAGGGATCAACTTGAGCCGGGAGATGAGACTAGGGAAATTTCGCATACGTGTTAACTTAATGCTGGTATTGAATGGCGATGATCTGACTTACATCCGTTCTCGGACAGCGTTATGCTTGGGTTTCGCGTCGGGTCTCGTCGCTGATATTGGTCGGATGTCACAACTGAGAAGGCTCATTCTTTCTTAGTATTCATCAACTGTATACTATGAACAAATGGCGCTGAATTACATGATGGTATTTTCGCAGTTCTCGGTTATCGCGGTCGTTGTACCCCCAGTGCTGCTTCGATTGATTGGGCTGAGACTACGCTGCATTTGACCAGCTATTTCACATATCAGGTGTCATCGGACTTACCGCCTCGATGCTGCCGTAAAGCAACGCATTCAAGTCGAGCGGTTGAACAAGACTATCAATTCTCATGAATCTAAACGCCAGGCGATAGTTCAAATGCAGAGATGGTGCCTGTATAACTGTGGAAGAACTCCTGGACTTCCTCACTACCAAGGCCAACGAAAGCAACCTCAGCGACAACAAACCCTTCGGAACAGAGATTCTGTACATGCATTGTGATGGAAATCTTTCTAGGGAAAGAATGCACACTGGGGACGAAAAGATCAACGTGGTTACAGAGAATACAACAGGCTCTCACCAAGCCGTAGCAGAAACAACGAACCAGCCGCCACCGTAGAGACGACGCCCAATGGAAGGTTAGAAGGAGCACCTGCTACTTCGGTTAACAAATTTCTAGAATTTTCTGTATATTGAACTCGTGGTCGCAGTAGATCAGCGACCAAACGACTTTGTAGCTGCTGAAGGTGCAGATGTAGTTCAGGCAGAAGAGAGAGGGCGCAGAGAGCCAAACAAGGCGGGAAATGAAGGTAGTGAAAACGAATATCCTGAATCACCGAGATGAGAGACAGAGGTTCGCCGTTGGCTGTCGAAGAACTTCGATCTGCAGCCAGAGGGAGACCGCGGAGCGGACCTCAAGCGGAAACAAGGTAACCTGGGTAGACTAAACTTCGATGATGCCAATATATAGCCGAAACGACTGAAGTGACGCTATATTATGTAAGTTTCCGAATCATCAGTCAAAAAGACATGATCGCCGCTATGAGCAAAATACAGCGCTGGCGAGGAAGAAACATGCACCCTCTGTGGATGTTTATAACTTTTCGGCAGAGATGTTCTTGCTTATCTATGTCACTGCCCTTATTTTACTCTGTTTCAAGCGCTCTGATGTTGTCTCTTGTACATCAGGGGCTCTTCCACAGGCAGTGGTTTCGTGCCTCAGAGGGCAACTGTTGACCTGCCGGGGCGACGGTCGAGGCTTCGCCCTGTTCACCTCATCTTCCGAGAGGTGACCACCTTCACAAGGGTTGGGGCCCTGATTGTCAGTCCATGACTGCTGCTTAGGCTTGGTGGTGGTTAGTGAAAGGGCGACAGGTTGTTGTTGAGGATCTTGTTCATGTAAAATGACGGAAAGACTTCCGTGTTCAAATTGTAAGAATTAGCAATTCCGGGAAAAAAAGCCCATACCGAGAAATAACAAGCCAAGTAATGAGAGTATGTAAGAAAGACAAAAGAAAAAGAGCAACCGCTTCTACTCTACACTACCGGCATTCTAAGCCTTACCAACATCACCCTCGTCATCAACCTCATCCTCCCAAACATCCTCATTGTCCCCATCTCTCTCAGCTTTGAGGTCGTCAAGTTGAACTTGCATATCTCTAACCTGAGCCTCGAGCTTTCTCCTTTCGGCCTTCTCCTCCTTCAGAGCCTCCTTCAGGGCCTCAAGCTCAGCCCTCTCATCTCTTATGTGCCGCTCAATCTTAGCGACAGCCTCATTCACTTGAATCGAGAGCTCCCTTGCTCTTTGGCAAGCATCGAAGGTCTCGACACCTGACAACACGGAACAGAGTCCAGTGTGGCAGGATTCTGGGTTCTAAGTCAAATTAGATATTGTGGAAGGAGAGGGAAAAGGTTGGACATACCACGAAAAGACCCAGTCGATGGCGGTTCGCCATCTCATGGACTCTCTGGACGTCCATGCGAGAATCCTCGAGCATATCCTGCACACATCAATTTGATTCACTGTGAATGCAAGTATGTACTTACATCCGAGCATCTATACCCATCAACCTTACAACTAACACAAGGCCTCTCTGTAATAATGAGTACAAGCTATCAGCATCAATAGAGACAAAACTTACTGCCAGACTCGGACACCTCACAAATCCAGGAAGAGTCAGTCCGCCATTTATCGATACACTCACGGCAAGCAACCGCGTGGCGCTTGACGGGCGCAGGGCTCCGAGTAGTGAGCTCAGGGGTGGCTTCAACGGCCGGCGCGTCGTCGAAGGTGGAATTCACCAGGAGATCAATGCTCTTAAGCCTTTTGGGAGAGGGCGACGAGGCCTGTAGTGCGGGACGCTTGGTGGTGCGAACCCTGCGTCTGGCAGGCGTGACAGTCTGAGACGCCGGAGCGTTCTCGTCCTGGGAACCCTCAGAGTCTGGAACGACCACTACAGGACTTTTGGCCTTGAGAGGTGTTTTGCGGCCCCTTGCTGGCTTCAATTCAGTCATTGGTTGGGCCGGTTTGTAAGCCATACCCTTAGATCTGGTAAGCTTGGGCTTGGGCTTGGAAGCATCAGTTTGGAAAAAAGACTGGACTGATTAGTAAAACAATTGGAGGTCAAAGTGTAGGGATGCCTTACACTGAACTTCTCAGAGGGTGTAGCGGACGCGTTCTTCTTAGTGTCACTCATAGCGATAGACTAAGGGTTGTATTTGGTGCAAGGTAAAGGGACTGTAGGTAAGGTAAGAAGAACTCAGCTCATCAAGTGTGAATGCGATATGCAAAAAGCAGAAAGGAGAATCACAACAAGTGATAAGTATAATTAAATAAATAAACATCGATTAAAACTCAAGCGCAAGATATTTCTTCAAAGACACTCAACCAGCCTTGTCTTGACTGTTCCCCTGGCTCAATTGCTTTTTCCCTCCTCAGCAAGGTAACCTGCATGCTCCGTCCGTCTCTGCCCATAGCATGGCTACATCATCAACACGTTTGGATCATTTCCGTTTGGAAATGCAACTGAGTTGGATGAATGTGGGTTTAGATTTGCAACTATTGCATTCGTTCTGTTTGAACGGGAGGATCCGAGACGTTTAATCTGTTTTCGACGTTGGAATTCTGGGACGGCCAGGGAAGCTTAGCTAGTGTATACAGTGTTGTTCAATAAGCACAAGGGGGAGGGGGTGAGATCGGTTATGCAAGCGTGCGTTTGTAAACGGGTACTTGCGTGGGAGAGTGAGATAAGTAAACGACACGTGCTGGCTGGGCTGAGACATGAGGTGGAGGTGGCGGGAGTCAGCACTTGGATAATTTCGCTGCAATGTGATAGCCCGTTTGGACGAAGGTACCTGGCAGACACGGGAGGATTGGCTCCGGATACCGGGTTTGTCGCGTTGTCATATCGGGGCCAAGGTGGTTAAGGTAAGTCTCAGCTCATCTGTGTTTTGTAGGGAACAGCCGATCAATGCGCCAACGTTCCAGCTCGATGAGACACCGCGTGAGAACAGAGTCACCATCTGCAGGCACTAAATTCTATGCCTAGCTGTCCGCAGAGAGAAATTATCTCTGATACCGATTGCTGAACTCCATAAAGCTGTCTTTGGCAAATCAGCTGAAAACCCTCGGGCTTGTGAGGTATGCCGTAATGGGTGAGTATAAGAAGTAAGTTATTTAATGAGAATGGGAACTACCTGGGAACACCTGTGTAGTAACCTTGAAGTTATCTATACTTTTAAACTCTAAGCCACAAGTCTCAAATGTAAGCGACATATCTACAACTGTGTAGTCACAATGACCTTAAATATCTGACCGTGTTCTCAGCTTGGAGACGTCTGCCTCCAAGTACACTCTCCATTGCAAGATGATGACAGGTTCAAGTTCAGCAATGTGAAAATAAATTGAGAAATCACGTGAAATATAGTCATGACTGTATGAAATACATATCATGCTGGTCAAGCCTAGCCAAATTGAAGAACCGAGAATAGATGGCTGGACGTTACACAACCAAAAGCAACGGCTCGTCTCAGGCCAGAATATGATGAGATATCGGCTAAGAAAGCAGTCATAAAACTAATGTATCTTTCCGCGCAAGTGGGATACCGCCCCAACGAAACGCAACGTGAATTCGAGGTCTTGGTTTGCAGCATGCGAATTATTGCAAACGAAGGAGATATGAGGTGTTGGCAGTCTTCGGGTCAGCTGCATGCAGGGGACACGATGATCACCAATTCAAGGCTCTGGACTTCCGAACAACTTCGTAGTATTTATAGCCACGAAACTGTCAACAATAATGCAATTATAGAATCTCCTCCCTTCAGCCTTTCGATCGATACGCATCACCCCGTATTCGGTGTTGAGGGTGATAACGTAACTCCACGTAAAGCATCGATATCTCATCAGAGGTAGCCAGGTTGAATGGCACTGTAGATACTTGGCCAACCACTCAGCAACCGCATATTTCCCCACGCGGCTGAAACATGAGGCGGCAGCGAACCTTCAAACTCGGATTGAGATGACGAGACTAGCATGTAGAACCTGGTCGAGGGTGTAGGTACCTTACCTACCCGTTAGACTAGGCTGCCCTGAATGCCGTTCTACGGAGCTCCGGCGCTCGGCTTTTCTCGATATTTTTTTCATGTCCAAAGACTGAATGATGAATTAGGCGATGGTTGACGACGTTGGCACTTAAACTTATCCTCCGTCGGCGAAAAGACGAACACATCGATCTTCCATCTTTCACCTTCACATACGTCTTTATATCACTTTTTACATCTATCTTGTACGTCTATTTCAGACCCATCTCTGGTAATTGGACATAATGGCACCCAAGGTATGCTATGCTACGCTCCAATATGGTAGTATCCAAGTCTGACCTTCACAGGGTAGGGCCAACACCAACTCCAACTCCGCCAAGGGGCGGGCAACGCGTGTAAGTCCACGTTCCTGCAGACCGTAGGCTATTATCGTACTGATCCATCAACCAGGAGGCTGGAACCAGGGACATCGAAGTAAGTACTTATCTCTTTGATCATTGATGTGAGTTAATAATATGTAGGAGGATATTTATCGCTTTCCTGATCCTGGCTCTGACTCTGAGTTTTCACCCGATCCTCAACCTCCATCTGACGCCGAGGAAGAGTCGGACAATGCTGCTCCCACCGCCACTCAAACCGGCAGATTACGGGATTATCCATGTGTCCCGTGTCTCAAACACATGCTTAAGGTACCGTCGAACGGGCATCCTGAGCCTTGCACTAACAGGACAGGCGGGAACTACGTAGCCTATAAGTTCTGTGGTGACAAAAATTTGGGATGCGAAAGTGTAAGTTACCCCGACAGAATCTGATTACTTTGCTACGTCCTAACCTTGAGCAGCCCGCGCGCTATGCCAAAAAGCACCTTATAGTAAGCAAAGGTCTTGAGTATAACGTCTCTCGATGCTGATTGCTTGTGTTTCAGGAATGGGATAAGGACGATCGTAGAGAATTCATTGAGAGATTCTCGAAGGTGGCAGCGAAACTGCAAGATGCTGTCACGGACCACAAGAAAGGACTTGTATGATACTCATATCCTCATAAGAAAGAAGTATACTGATTTATAGCAGCAGTCAAACTGGAAGAAGTCGGCCAAGGAAGTACAGACAGAAGTCAACAAGGTGGAAACAGCAAAGGCAAAGCAAGAGGCTCACGAGGCGAAGAGGAAATACGAGGCTCTCCGTGAGGAAACCGACCAGATCTGGGCTAGGCTGAAGGAAGTTGAGGATTGGATTGAAAAGAAGGCTGAGCTTTTTCTTTCGAAGGACGAAGATGATAATATGTTTGTTTGGTTTATGGCTTCTGCTATCATTCTTGAGAAGAAGGATCGCAAGAAGTTCCAGGAGACACTGGATTATATTCAAGGGGTAGGTAACGACGGTACTAGTGATGATAACGCTTTGGATGAGGAAGAGGAAGAGCAGCAGGAGTCTTCGACGGAGGAAAGGGAAGATGATGATGTCCACATGGTATCGGGTTGAAAACACTTTCCTTTCAACTTGGTGGTCCCCACGAATGGAAACCTGAGACACCTAGGTAGATTGGCCTTCTTGTATGTAGTTGCTCGTTACTTGCTTCCGCTGTTGGAAGTGGTTTGAGGGACGCCGATGAATGACTAGCAAGAGACATTGGGCTTGGCAAAAATCGGAGCGGGAATAGTTGCATATAAATTGAATGAAGATTTGCTGTCATGGGAAATGGCGCGTTTCAGTCTTGCAGTGACCGCAGGGGGATGAAAAGTGATCAGAAAGTCAATGAATGGTGATGCGACGCGAATGAACAGTGAGGGAGCCACTGATATTGGATCAACCGGCCAAGTATCTTGAACTTCGAGTTCTGGTGTATAATACAGAAGAAATGATGGGTTGTCTTCGCGCGGGGGCGACTAATTGAAGACCATTCGTCGCCGGCAGAACATGGACGATTCTTAAAACCTGAAGTGCAGTGTCTTTGCGATTTGGGTTGTGACTCCGTGGAATGCTAGCTTTAGACTTGACTGTCTTGACAATTATCTGCCAGATTGCCTTCAACCTCGCGGGCGGGCGAAAGTGGAGAAGCTGAGGATGATGTTCAAGATGGGAGAAAGCCTGCGTGTTCCATCTCAAAGATCAATTGATAAGGTCTCGTTGGAGGAGTAATTGGCATTTTAAGCGAGATTTTCCGTCGTCCTGTGTGAATCCATGCCCATGATCAGAGACATCTCACTATTTCTCAATTGGCAATGGTACTCACTCCCTTTTCAGGTCGACTTTTCGTCAGTCGGTCTATGCCTCGGACATGGAATGAGAAAAACTCAATCTCACGATGTCTTGTGTGAAAGAACGCAAGTTGAACGTAACAATTTGGAGGACTCTTGCGCACGTGGGTGAGAGGATCATCGCGGCCAATGGCGAGACGGAACAGTTCTGAAATGGGGCTCTCTGTCGTTTAACAAGTCACGTAGAGTTTAATCAGCTTAAGCTTTCTGGTATTGCCATATTGAGCGTCGCTCCCACTGTGATTCGGCCGGAGTGTTTCGATCGATCGGGGCTTAATCTTGGATATTACGGCGCTAATCTCACCTGGAAGATCATCTCTGGGTCATCGCTCCCAAGCTCTATCAATTGATGCTGACTGCCAAATTAGTCTCCCCTCGGTCATTTGATCTTGATGAATGAAACATCTGCTGAAACCTCACTCTCATGCTCGCTTGGATGCAATTAGCTGGTCGACACACTGCGTATGGGGACTCCACCTGAGAACAATTTGAAGAAGCGCGAGACTTACCCTGTATGCTCAACAAAGTCGGACGTGGAATTGAAAGAACCCTCTTGTAAACGTAATGGCAGCACCAGATCCTGTAAACACCAAAATAATCCGATAGCCTTGAGAATAGTTCAACGGTATATAGACAAAAAATATCGCCAACGGTTGAATTGGCTTGGTTTTCTGATGAGAGTATACTCAACTCGTACGGAGGATAAGTCGCGCTGATGCTAAGAGGCGGGCCATGAGTTGGTCACGGCGACTTGTCTATCGTTCGGGCACCTGAGTCCTTAGCTCCTCTGTTTACCTCCAGATTTTATGAAATGGCCAAAGAGCAAGGTCTAGTTGAATTTTGATCGAGTCTCAATATACGGTCATTGATTCAACGATGCAACACAACACAACCCCTCGAGCGTTAGAGTCATGAGCGCGTCGCCAACAAAAGCCACTGGATCAAACCTCAAGTGGTGACAACGCTAAGCGGCCCACTATTCCAATTGCTCTCCCGCTCAGAAACGCTGCTCCCGAGACGATCGCCCTGTATAGTTGTACTGGCGGCTCTTTATTTGCCTCTCACAAAAACACTATCGCTATACATAGCCGAAAACAGAGACAATAGTTAATTAGAGCAGCGCAAATTAAAGCACAGTTATTTCAATAATTCTCAAGGTTCTATGGACTGTCGTTCTGCGCAGCAAAATAGCCCTGAGAGACAGCCTGGGGTAATGGTAGTTGATTAACTGGCAGGGCTGGTGGGCAGTAAAATTACGGGCCTGGGAAGCGCTACCTTAGGCGGCGGGGTGCTTCGCGTGCGGATTCCTTCTCACACACGTCATTTGTCTCGGGCATCTCAAGGTTGCAAGAAGCCTCGGCCATGGCAATCATCGTTCCTCATTCATTCCACCACACGAAAATGCGATGCTGAACATCCCGCGAATGCCTCACACACACGCGCAGCATCAGCGTCTCCAACGATTAGTGCTGAAAACGGAGCTTGACAACCTGCCTGCGCCTTGCTAAAACTCTCAATTCTACGCGTCGACAGCAACCACCAACATCGAGCAACCCCAATCAAGACACTAGTCCGCTACAGATCGGCCGGAGAATGCGAGTTTAAGAGTCGAAAATATCGCCGAGTCAAGGAGCGCCCGAGCCAAATGACAAGAGCTCCACGCGTAAGGGCAATCCACAGTTGATCAAGGTCTCCGTGATACCCTCTCAAACGCGCATGGTATCTTCAACAAGAACTCCTCGACGCCGGTCGCACAGCGCCCCCTTCGAGCATCGAAATCTTTCCGACCGAGCACGTTGAGCGCGTATATAGCGCCAACAGTCAGTATTGACAAACCGTCAATCTCAACGACAAGCCCTCCCCACCACGACCCCAAGCGATGGTAACAACGTGATCCTCAAGTTCACTTCACGCCGATGATGATTGCGGTGCCCAACTCCAACCCGATGCCCCCGACCACTCTCGCAAGAACGATCTATATAACGGCCAACGTCGCGTCATCCGCGCCGAGACATGTCGCAGGCCTGAACTCTCCTCCTTGAGCTTCCAGCCCGCCCTGAAAAGCATGGAATCGACCAACTACGCGAGCGACTGGCGAGAGCGCTCCGATGCAGCCTAGATGGGCTGAGTCAGTAGCAGGCTCAAAATCATCACCTTATCTTCAACATCATCTTCACGACGTCGACTAGGGACCAGATACACCTGCTTGCTCAAGCCCACCGAGATGCACCTTAACAGCGGATACGAGAACAATACCATGAGTAGAGCGCGGCCTGCCAACAGTACCCCGAGTTTGTCATGCTGTAGGTCGCTGCGGTGGCGATTGAATGAAGAACATGGCTATGTTATGCGGATATGTCAGTCAACATGATCGCATGGCGTCAGGTCCAACAACTGACGGTCTAACGATGAAAAACGTATGTTGCTTTTCGGTGTTATGCTGGGTTGTAAGCTCCTCAAGCTGCCGTCCTTTGAAGCACTGCGACGTTTGCTATCAATAGAGGTTTCGAAGGTGCTGAGTCTCAAGGTAAGTTCTCTGCCTTTCTGCCGCTATAAACTTGGACTAATATTGCAGCTCCCCAACTCTTTCGACCACGCAAGGAGGTTATCCAGAACACCTCTACGTCGCCCGAATATCACTCACCACTAAGCCGACGTCGATTCATGAGAACGTCCATGCATAAGAACGACGAACGGGCCAGAGAATACTTGCAAGCAACTATTTACGAGATCGAAACTGCGCTACGGAAAAGCTTAAGGGGAGGGCTGCTTTGGAGAAAGACATTTCCAAATCCGAATTCATGAACGCCACACGTCGTTGGAGGTCCGAAGCGACCTGGCCGCTGTTATCTAGAGACCTCGCAGAATCTCAGACCATTCTTGAGAAATCTGGTGCTGAGTTTCCTCTAGCACGACCATTCGGCCAGCTATTGAAAGCAAGAGAGGCTTAAAAGAAGTTAAGACCAACTTAACCAGAAGGAGACTGGTTCGATCAGATGGGCAGGTAAAGCAGTTGCGTCCTTTTGCTGTTGTCTTGTACTGCATGGGATATACGTTTCTCGCTTCTTATCCTCCCTCTTGGCCCCAGGCTCATTCCCATTGGCCCCCGGACGGAAGTCCTCTCCCCCATCGGCTCCTTTTGCAGACAAAGCATGACTTCACTCAACATATCAATAGAGCGAAGCCCGGGACAGTCAAATGTGCGATGCCGATGCAGACGGGTTCAAATGTCCGCTTCATAAACAACCTCCAAACATCAGGATATCTGCCAGACCATGGAAGAGGGGAGTGAGGGGCCTTCTGGCTGCACCATAGAGAGGGCATCACTAACAATCTCTCTCCGACTTGTAGACATCATGTCGCGTGCTTCTCAAAGCCTTGGAGTCTTTCACCAGCACAGGTTACTGCTCATCGAACGCGCCGCGCCGCGCCCGCCTTCGCCTCCGCGCCCGTCCCAGAGAAAGGCACGATCCTGTAAACAAGAAGCGGACTACTTTCTCGGACACTCCGGAAGCCCGCTCGTGGTTTAGATTACACCGTTAGGGACGGAAGCTTGGTCAATATCGGCCTCGGTCTGCTGAACTCGGCTCGGATGGATCGGGGGCTCGCATTGCCTCGGTGGAGGAGCTTGATACCGTGGTACCGAGCTTGCTGAGTCCTGATGCACAGGAACGAGCAATTGTGCGGTACCATGTCGTGCGTCATGGACAATGCGACCTACCTAAAGACTCATTTTTAGAAGCTCACTTGAAAGGTCAGTTCTTTATCCCTCAAAACCCCTTTATCACACTCCATACTAATCTGTCTGTCACAGCTTCATGCGCAACACACATCCCCCGTCCCGAACGTCGTCATGACCCCCGCTACCTTGCGCCCAAGAAAGCTTCCGAAGACACACGCGTTGCGAAAATGCCCTTCCGGAAGAGAGCGAAACCCCGAACCGGCTCTCAATCTCCAAAGCGGGAGCACTCGGGCTCTGTTTCGCCGGATAAGGACGGCAAGGAAACACGGCACGTCAGCGACATGATCATCCCTGTAACGGAGGACATCAATCGAACGTACGCGCAAAAGGTCATGGACTCGTTTCGCTCGTCGGTTATGGTCTCTGCGAAGCGTTGTGCCGTGACGGGGAAAGGGCAATCTTGGTGCATCAGTCCAGCTATCGGACCATCGCTGCAAGCCTGTAATATTGTTCCGCAGCAGCAGTTTCATGTGTATCCTGATTCTTCCAGCGGTCAAGACTTGGAGTTGAGTAGTCGACGACTGCACGAGGCCTGGTTGTCGACTTGGGCGCCTGCCAACGGCATTCTCATGATGAGTCACATCCATGAGTTTTTCGATGCGCGGCTGTTTTCGATTCATCCCGAGACGTTTCGTATACGAGCCTTTGTTCCATACGATGCGATATTGGATTACCACGGATGTATAGCTAATATCCCTCAAGACGTGGACCGTGCTGCTCTTGCACACCATTACGACATGTGTTGCTTCGAAAATATGGCTGCCAATATGATTCTTCCCGAACTGACGACGACACTGACGTCCAGGGCAGCTACGTCCGGGACGAATCCTCCTTTCACAGCACGATCTGATCTTGCCGTGACGCCAGGGCCGGATACATATGGGGACCCGTCCAAGAGAAAGCGAACCACTCAGGATACCTCGGAGTATCACCAAGATGTGGGTGTCGATGCCAGAGAACGGAAACGGCAGCGTGTTGATGTGTTTATGATGGAGGACACGGAATTGATACGCGAGACTTATTTTGACAGTCATGTTACCCCTCGCAACAGTCAGCACTTTCTCGCTGATGTTAATTTTGAACTTGGGAAGCTTGTCGATTACGGGGAATAATGCGTAAGTTCTTCCTGCGCGATCTACCACAGACCGAAAAGAAGAGGGGACTGGTGAGACCTTTGAGCTTTCAGGCTGGTCCGTCTGCCACTCTTCACTGGAGACTCCCAGCAAGAAACGGCATGCTCCATTGCTTCATGCTGCCGCTGTCTCAGGGGCATCGGCTTCACGTAACCAGTTGATACGAGTCAAGCGGTGAGGTAGTACGTAAGGTGGCACCATAACGACGTTGAAGTGCGGTGATGCATGCTCAATACCGCCTTGCTAGCATGGGAGCACGGTGATAAGATATCACCAATGGTTCAGCATCAAACGGAGTAAATGCCAGGCCGATTGCGTTTGTTCGGCAACAATACATGCCACGATGCGAGAAGCACCTTCATCTTTCGAGGGGTTCCGGTCCCAGCCGATAAGTGCCACAAGCTTGCGGTGGGGAATCCTTCACATCATAATTCTTTTGACTGTAGACGTTGATGAAATTGCTCGCAGGCGGTTACAGGCTGGTAAGAACTGCAATTCTCCGACCTCATCCGATTCCGCCTCGTCGGGTGAAATCTCCAGCGAGATAAAAATCTACATGTCCGTCATCAGATGTTATGGCAGTCCGAGCCAGCCATCTTGAGAAAGCCTACGTGGCCATGCACTACAGATGGATATTGTATCTCGTTGAGGATAGTCAACATGAAGAGTTTGATGAGCATCCTCGCGAGTCTAGATAGCCGCTCCGATCGCATAAGGGCAATGACTTCAGGAATAACCTGGCTCTGAATCCTCGAGGCCGTTTCCTGTCTCGCAATGGCACCGAGAACCCTACCGTGAACAGTCATGGCTGCAGTGATACGCCTCCACTTTGTATCAGTCTTCTAAGCCAACTCGAAGCCGTGTTCCAATAAGGGGCCTTGAGAACAACAGTAAAATATCGATACGGCTCGACCCGAGACTGAGGTGAGCCTTTTTAGGACCCAGCTTCACCCAGATACGCTTAACAGGACAGGAATCACCAGGCGAGGTTTACTCAAGGCGGTCTCTTGCTACCTCCAATCTGGCCCAACCGCTTCCGCAAAAGAGAGTCGAAGATGATGAGGCAATTATTAGAGAAAGGTAGGTGATAGGGAAGTCCATAGTACTTCAACCTAAGGACAATGCACAGTTCTTACAGGGAATCTTGAGTCTCCTTCGAGGAACCCATCATGTACTCGGCCTCTGGTCCTCCATTCTGAGAACGAGCCAGGGGGTAGTTTTTTGGGATGAGTTAAGATGGTGTATTGGTCATTTCGTCGTAGCTTCTCTTAGTCAAAGCAGGGGTGTTCTCAGCGAGAAGCTGTACGATCAGACGATTTTACTAACGGTCGCGCTGCTATTCTGAAATGATGAGTAGTCTTTGAGAGTAGATAGCTTCTCTGGGGCGTAAGATCGATTATCGATACGATAATTGAGATCCGCTGAAGTGTCTGACGCCAGGAACTCTCGCAAAAACGTATAACAGGTCTCTGAGACAAGACATGTTCTGGTCTCACAAAGCCTGCTTTATCTTGGCCTTGTCAAGTTTAGTATTCTGGTCAATGAAACGAGAAACCGTTGCTATCCCTTATCCTCGACCTCATGATCTGGTATCTTGACATGTAATTGATGCCGGGCATCCTCCGTTACTTCGTCAATAGTAGCAGGACACGTTAGAAAAGGTTTGTCGTGGTCCTCTGGGTTCGAAAGCAAGAGTGCTGGCTCAAATGTAGTAACTTCATCGCCAGGCTGCAGGAATTAACTCAGAGACTCATTGACTCTTGAAATGAGAGCCACTGGAGTGTATGAGAATGTACAAGTTCTTGAAGGTCTTCAAGATTGAGGGGCGGGGGGTCAATGGTCTGATATGACCTAGATGTAGGTAGTCTTTCGAACTGGCCCTTATCCCTTTTGAGTATACCAGGAACAGAGTTGGGCAGAGCACTTCATTCTCCTTCAAGATGGCTGCCCAGGTTTGACGTTTTACCGCTCGGCTTAAACTTACAATATCACGCCTGGTGTCATCGGAACTTCCTGCGACTTGAGCTTTTAAGAGTCCTTTCCACTTCTATACAGGTCGCTCGAGATCACTCAGCTGATACGTGCCATAGTCCTCTGTTATACCCTTTCATCGGCTCACAGCCATAGGGCCGACCTCAGAGCTTAGCAGCTGCCCAGTCCTATTACCATACAATAATATGTTAACCCCACGTGTCATATGCATTGCGAAACGAATTGGCACGCCATCCAGCTCCAGGCCGTGGGTGTTAGGGAACATGTTTCATCCGAACGAGGTGTCAAAGTAGCTGAACCCCTGGCATCGCGGCAGGGGGTAATGTCCACAAGCTCACGTCTTGCATCACGTCTCATTTGACGAACTGGCTGAGGGACTGAGACCGAATCCCGAGGAACGGGGATCATCCCGTCTTAAAGTTATGAGCACATCCATATTCGTCACCGCAGCTATAAGAAGCTCTCTTCCCAGAGACCCATGGACATTATGGAATAGCCGTCCACCAAGAACAAGAACGCCAAAGCCCAAAAACCAAGACCACCTTGCCCAGACATAAACAACATCATCAAAGAGCATTGTCCACGAGTGACTGTGAGGGTGGGGATCAAAACAGCTACATCATCCTCAAGTTCAACGAAATGCAAGCAGGACCTGTGAAATAAATCGGAGGGCAATGGTGAAAGAAGCAGTGGAGGACGAACTTGAAAAGCACCTCTTCCAGAGTGCAAGAAACGGTAAGTATTCACGCTTGGCGATGGAGTGCTCTGCTCTGGCATGCTGAAGCCATCTGTCTTCCAAGAGCCTGCTCAAGGAGAGCACGGAGCTTGCTACTCGTCATAACACCACAGTCTAAGTCGAAGAGCCTCAAGAAAGTCTCGAATATAAATCGCAATATCCACAAAAACAGTCTCAGTGTTCAGGCGACTGGTTGTTTCTTGACGGACTCAAGGAAAGAGAAGAGGAGATAACGTCTAGCCTGGGGAAAAGCCAAAGCCAGTCGTGAAAAGGTGAATATCCGGGTCAATGGACCTAACGAAGCAGCGCGGGCGGTACAATTGAGAACACTCAAGGAGATATTTGCGGCTTGCGAGAAGGGGAAGAAGGCAATCTTGTGCATGGAGGACCTGCGGTGCGTGGTGTTGAGGATTTGCTGGAGTGGCCAGACCGGGAGCCCCAAGACATGCGACTGACTGATGGAACTACCCCGAAGCAAGAGCAATGATACTATTAATCGTGGTGGATTCAATGTGGTCAAAAGGACAGAATTGTTGTACTCAGGTGGGACAAGCTTAGATAGTAGCGTGCCTGTTTCCAAGGATCACTTGAGCTACCATTTGGTAGCCGGACTACTTTCGATTTCCGAGACTCGTGCCACTGAGACACTTCTCCTCATACTCGTCAGTCTTGGGGTTCTTGTGACGAAGTGCGCCTTGTTGGCGTGGCCACTCTTGTCGGGGTCAAACATGTTTACGTAGGGGGTTGTGTTTGCGAACTCTTCTTGATGAGGAGCTTTCTTATTGCGAAGGAGCTTCAGGGTGTCGCAAGGTAGCTTCATGTAAGCGCCACAACATCAGCACAGCCTATCAGACAGACCTTTATCGAGCTTCTGATAAGCCACTCCAAGTCTGTCGACTCGGCATTTCCTCAAACGCGCTCATCTCTCTCATACTCGGAACCCATCACCGCTTTCTGAGGGGCTCGGCGTGTGGGCTGAAGAGCTCTACCTCAATCTGCACGTGCAGATAATGAGGCCAGGCCTGTCCCTCGACGGGGTCTAGGGCGACGCTACCGTGGTGTTCATGGGAATAAACAACTGTATCGTCAGGGCGCCACTCACATAGGTGTCAATGGATGCAACCGTCGTCGGGACCCGGCGATGCTGCTGGTAAGAATTTGGTGATGTCGTTGGTTACTGTGTCCTTAGCTCGGAGTGTCTGTCATGAAGGGACTGGCCGACTTCGGCATGTTCGTGTGGTCGGAGTCGATAAACTACTTGTTGCTCGAGAAGGTTACGTACGCAAGGGTCGGGACGACGGTCAAGCACTAGTACTGGTGTGCCCCGAGCGTCGAATGGGTCACTGTGGACGCCAGATTGAGAAAGATGGGCTACCGGATCGCTGTGATCTTCGCGGCGTCGAAGAATTTGCCCGGCACCTATTTAGCCGTGAGTTCACAGCCGGTGAGATGATCCCACTCGAGGAGATGTTAACTATCCGCAACTCCTTGATGAAGATGGAGTTCATATATACATTGCTGCTGAATAGAATACTGTGGCTTGAGGTCTGAGGGGCAGGTTAGATGTGTGCCCAGTCGTGGTTGACATGACCTGGCCATGCTCTAATGACCCTGTGTAAATGACCAGCCTCGGATGTTTGAGAATTGTGAGACTGGTCCCTTACCATAAAACGACGGCGGTCAACGCCAGGCTCAATACGGACGTCATCGACGACAACAGGAGGAATTTTCGGACCCCGAGAAGCACTACCAGACAGTCAGCGACAAAGACACGACCATCGCCAGACAGGCGGCCTACCTCCAATTCATCAGCACCGTCAAGCTCAAGATCAGGTTCTGAAGGCCCGAATCAGACCAGAAGGTAGGCAAGTCTAGGGTCTGCTCTGATATCTTGACAAAGGGCGTTGAAATCCTGAACCAGTGGGCGAACACAGACGTGATCATACGAGCGGTCTTGAGAGCGTCCCGCAGAAGCCCGGGAGGACCAAGGCCAGTGGGAAGCTCGAGGCGCATCAGGCACAACTTCGCGCATATTAGACTCCTCAAGAATTCGTTCAGGCTCATCTTCGAGAACATAAGCGAGAAAATGCCAGCGGCCTTTGGGGAGATCTCGGTGATGACCAGGAACTATTGGCTCAAGACGTCCTGGGGCATCGCCAGTGGACTGGGCATGCTCATCCACAAGGATGAGAACGGAGTACAAAACAAGACCACCCACTTGTAACGCTATAAAAGAGGATTATGGGCTCTAGCTTGCGTGCGTCGTGAGAATCGCAACCTCGATCTTGGAGAAGGCCACGATCCAGGATGGAAGCGTGTCTGCCAGTGAGAACAACCACCAGTTCAACGTCAAGCTCCACCTCAAGGTGTCCTCCTGCAGCTCGCCGCAAGCTTCGACCGGATTCGACACCACAGAGAACATCTTCAAGCAGGCCGAGAACTTGAGCGCACCTTGCCTCGCATCCTGAGTCTTCAGCGGCACCACGAGCGCGTTCAAACTCAGAACTATGCAACCCTTCGCGATGATGCCAATTGGCACGAACCTGAACTTGGAGAAATCCTAGAACTTGCTGTGTCGTCAGGGTAAGCTTGGGGACATAGATGTTCGAGGATGGGTGTGAAGAACGCATAGAGGGCAAGGATGAGATGCTGTACGCCTTCGTGATCAAACTTGGCCGGTAGCGAACATGAACATTCGATTGTGATGGTATGCATAAGCATGAAGTCGAAGGTCAGGAGGAACAAGGTCCCGGCCCCAGAGAGGAGAGTCAACGGAGGCAGCCCTCAAGCCTTTGGCGAAGGGGAACACGTATCCCCACCTAGTTACGAGGGTTGGCTGTGGCGACTACCTGGACTTGGTCACAATCGAGTACATTGGCTTCGATGTGGCCACATCGATGGTTGAACGACTGGTAGACCACGTACCCGATCAGCTCATCAACCGGTACCGCAACTCAGGCTGGAATGCGTATAAGATCATGTCCTACTTCGATCTCGAGTCCACGTTGGCCCCATTGGTGGGAGCGTGGAGGCGGACATCCCGAGAACAGGCACTAGAGCCTAGAGCAGGGGAAATACCACACGGAGACACGAGGCGCAACGGCATTTGCAAACCCCTTGGCGCCCGCAATCGGTAACTCGTCGAAGCAGAGCAGCAACTAGAGCCAGAACACAAACAAAGGCCGAAGGAGGTATAGGCGGGGTACGTGTGGATAACATAGTGACCGAGGCGGATACAACGGGTTTGAAGAGGAGCCAGGCCGGGCAGTTGCTCGGCCCCATGGGTAAGGGCGTGTCGCACCAGCTGGTCGTGGTCAACAGCACCATCTAGAGGGCGAACGAGACCCTGTTTTCCTATAAAACCATCGGCAGACATCGTCTAGCTCGTGTAGTGGCAGTCGCACTTGACGGCTTGGCCATAAAGCAGCCTGTATATGACCTGGTGCTCAAGTGAGTAAAGATGAACGAGAAGGTGGACTAGGGGCTACACTCCATCTCGAGCAGGGCCAGGCCCACGAGGACGTCCCCAACATCAACCAGATCACAAGCCTAGGGTTGAGGTCTACCAGGGATACCGGCGTAGTCGGTGAAGGGCACGAAACCTGTAGCAACATCGCGGCCCAAATCTTAGTCTCACACATCTGCACAATCGAATTGGGCGAAATGGCCACCTCCAAGTAGGTTTATGACAACAAGTGCAGCTACCAGGTCAAGTACAAGAAACTGTACACCGCCATGTTCATCGTCATGACTACCATCGTGCCCGAGCACATGTCCATGAACAGGGACGAGACAGTATCGGGTGACGAGACCGGGGGCACGTTCAGCTGCATGACCGAGGACACCATCGAAAACATCGCGGTCTGCGTGGAGACCTTTGGAGATGCAGTCATAAACAGGACATCGCTGGAGAAGATCCTTAACAACATCCAACAGAGCACCAGCGAGTAAGAGAAGGGTCCGGGCTTTTAGTCGAGTTGTGGGATATCTATGTGGTCATGTGCATGTATATGAAACGCGATAGTGATCTGCTCCGCGGGTTTATCTGGCTGGTCGCTCTCAATCTCGTTCGTTGCGTTGCAAAGTCCACCTGGTGTCGATGCGACCCTGGGACTCGCGGTGACAGCGGGCGAGGGCAGGCTGCCAAGTTTCCCATCATCATAGCGATAAACAAGATCGATAAGGAGGACGCTCGAGTTGACCAAGTCGAAGCTCATCTTGCCCGTCATGACGTTGATATTGAGGGCAAGTACATGCTCATCCTGGTGTGCCTGGTGTACTCCTGACAAAGTCGATCAAGATCATGTTGTAGCGTTTCGTCATGCCCGGTAACACGTACGTCCGTGTCGTTATCAGCATCGTGGAGCGTGTGCGGCCTCCACGGCATGTACGTGGCCCTCATCGACGCCGGCATCCTTGTGTGTTTGACCCTCGAACATCGCCAGCCGGTCAACGCCATGATTGAGAACCACCCTCAGGATCCTGACATAACTAACGTTGGCCGATGTGAGTCGCAAGCATGACGTTCGGGTTCACGTCCCCATGCACGTTCACGTAGTGCATGTTACTTATCCATGTGATGAAGTGACTCATCCCGGCGGCGGGCTTGGTCGCGAAGTTGCTCTAGATCGAAGGTGGGATGATTTGTAGAACGGCGCTTGTGTTCCTGCACATGCTGGTCCTCAAGGTCGAGCTGATGTTCCTGTTGGAGTCATAGCAAGCGCTTATATGCCATATCTCGCCATATGCACCCTTTCGCAGTATGAGTGAGTACCTGCACCTAAGTGCGAGTAACACGAACTTCATGATACCCGACGTGGCTGGGCATCCAGGCTTGTTCCAGCATACAAACCCGGCAGCGAGCTTATTCGGGTTCGGCATCATCAATCTCATCGGGTTTCTAGCCATAATCCTGTCGCAGACGCCTTCTCCGCAGCGATCCAGTATCACTGGGGGCTTGGAACCGGAGCTCCTGGTGGTATTGGGCGGCGATATCACACATCGCGAATGTGAAGTCGACGTCGATGCTGATGTAGGCTCGTGGCGGGAGCGCGAGCTAGGTCTGGAGTGATTAGAACGACATGGGGCACTTCGACGACTGGGAGGGAGATATCAAGACGAGTGAGGGCATGAACGACGACAGAATCGTGGCGCCGGATGACTTGCTGCAGGTCCTGCACCTATTTGTCGTGTCCTAGGTTAGTATGGATAACCTCCTTCCATAGTGATGCGACTCCGATACTCACAGGGTTCAAAACAAATATATTGCACAGAACATTTGCATCCTAACGTTGGTATGGCTGTGACTCTTGTCGCAGATATCGCCTCAGTCTGTCTTGCACTCCGAGTGGAAGTTGTGAGCCTTGACGAGGTCCATAACGGTCGAAAACCACGCCCACTATCCGCCAGGCATCAAGTTCTCGCCTGTCGGAACCAAGCCGTTCCCTCGCATGTGATGATGGAAGGCTGTATTATATGCCGCCTCAGCAATTGCCGATAGATAACGACAACACCGAGGTGGCCTGCATGGTCGGCAGGTTGAGCAAGAACACGAGGAATATGTTGTATAAGTATGTCAGGTTTGGGTTGGATAACGCGTCCGGGGAGATATTCTGTAGGTATACGACGGTGGAATCAATGTTGATCTCGATGGTGATGAAGCTGGACTTGACGGAGCTGCGCAAGATAAACAAGGTCTTCTCGAGAGTGTCGAGAAACTCCTCCTCGGCGCTCGGCCCGGAAAACATGTGCTCGGTATTGTTGTTGTGCAGGCGTGGAAGAGGATGCAGTCGGGGTTTTGAGGGACATCGAGGAGATCATGTGCGAGGAGCTCTGATGGGAGGTGGACAACAAGATCGTGAAGGTAGGATCACGGGGGTGCGCAATCGATATCTGATTGTCCAAGTCGGGCTGTGGCCGTGGCCGTGTCGCGAGCGATCATCGACGCCGACTTGATCGGTCCGAAGACGTGTCGTTGTTCCTGCTTTTGCCTCCCATGATACTCTTGGTCCGCTGGAATATGCCTAGGGCTATCGCAGGTCATTTATCTTGTTGGCGTTGACAGAACCGGCCGTCGCGTACCAAGGCATGGTCGTCTCGAAGGAGGTTCGTTCAAAAAGAACACGTAAGTCTGCAAGCGTGGGTTTGTTGGGGTTCAGCAGTCTGATCTGTCGGCGTCGTGTTGGAAGGAAAAAAGAATGGCGTGGAGGGAGGGCTCTGCGTTGTTGGTTACGTCATTGTAGGGCGCGTCAATCGGCCCCACAACTGGGGCACTGGGCTGTTACAGCCCTTGGAAGATCTTTTAGTGAAGCACAGGGCAGCGCCAAGATCCCCAGTGGCTGAAAGGGCATGGCGCTGATAGCAGTGGCCTGCTTATACTTGCAGTGGCAGCCCAGTTGCATTTCTGCTGAACGGTGCTTAGTCCTGAGAACTGAACGAGCTCTCAATTCCATGCTCATCAATACCTTAGACAAAGGAATATCTCGAAGGCGCGGACGCACGCAAGGAATATTCTTGGTTTGTTGTATCTCGGCTGACAACAGCAGATCCATAACGGCGACGATAGCTCTTCACGCTGCTAACGAAGGCATGATCAGGAATATTTTATTCCGAAATCACCACCGCATGATCTTTCCGATACACCCGAGTCCTTCTCTTATTATCCCCAATTGCTATCCGGGTAGAAGCATCGACGCCGAGTACGAGCAGACCCAAGTTGGTCTCGCCAAATATACACGCCTTCAGCAACGCGACGACGCTTACTCTCGACGACGTCGACGATATCAGCACTGGTGGCATCCCACGATTCATCGAAAACCGATGTTGATGAGCGCTGGTATGCGAGGCTAGATATCGAGCCACCGTGAAGTCGAGCCGTAGCAAGAACACCTCACCAGCATATGGATTCAGGGTTCACAACGCCTGTGCACTACGACCTCCGACATGAACCACCTGTCAACGTGCTTTAACATATTCTCCGGCCATCCTCCTTCGCGCGTTTGACCTTCAACTAATTGCCATTTGCCGGCTCGATCTTGCAGAAGATGATGTTGTCCCCGCACCTGTGAACACTACCGCGATGGTTGTGCAACAAGACTAGGATGCACGACAAGAGGATGTTGAAACATATTTCGTNNTGGCTCAACTAAAGCAAATACTCGACCCCTTGACCCAAAGGGTGGTGCTAGGCGTTACTTTCGAGTCCTTGTGCGAGGTTGGCGCTTGTTGAACGGCTTCTCGGCGGGTTTCTCGTCGGGCTTCTCGTCGTCATCTTCTTCGTCGTCAACATCTGCCGTGCTCACCAGCTCCGACGACCAGAGCTACTCGTACGCTGATCCACTCAGCTTCTTATCTCTTGCTCCTCAACAGTCGAATGACGTTGGTCAAGTTCGGGTCTGTCTCGAGGTTGCCACCTGAGAAGCTGATCTAGGGAAGGAAGAAGACCAAGGCGATATGGAGGGCAGACGTCGCAGTAGGGCATAAGGTTCTTGCCTTAAGATCGGCCACGGTTTTGCAAGAATCGACCTGCCGATTCGGTTCGGCCCACTCATCGAAACCATGCGAGAGATGTGACCCGTGGACAAGCCGAACAGTCGCAAGATCAACCTGGAGCAGTTGAAGGCCTTGTCTGGGATGCTACGGTCCTAGCCCCCGAGGCTGTAGCCGTGCGCCTGGTCATTGAAAGCCATGGGCGTCGCGAGGTGCGTGAATGTAGGGCCATTGAGAATAAAATTAATATATATC
>JAAOAU010000261.1:0-14716 GCA_013186845.1 Fusarium sterilihyphosum | reverse complement strand
GGTGCCTGATACTCAAGCCGTAAAGATAAACCCCTCTCATTTAGAGTGCAGGGCGACCCTGCCGAGCTGCCAACAAAACAACAGGATGTGACCTACATAGTACGTTAAGTTCAAGCACCGTGGAGCATCACACAACACGATGTACGCATCCCACATGCTGCGCCCCAGAGGAGCCAAGTACTGTATAATCAAGTGGATAAGTTCAATGGAACAGTTCCCCATCGTTAATAAACCCTTCCACCAACCGGGAATTTCAAGTCCTCCGTTTCCATGTGCTGTCCTCCTCTCTCACACAATAAGAAGCTAAGGCTTGGCTTTGCTATACGCCGTTCCAAAAATAGTAAAGTTGTTCAAGGTACTCTGTATATGATAAGGTATGTTTTAACAAAATCTATATACTATACCTAGTAAAAAAATCTTCGAAATAGAAGTTGGATGTGGGTTTCGAAACATTGGATGTCTGTGCTGTGGGAATGTTTTCCTGGCTGCAATGGGTTTAATAAAACAAATCAACCTCATCATCATGCCAGTCTATGATGAATTGTGTGTGCTTCGTTTCAAAGGCCATTACTTGATTTGGTTAGTGGGTTACTAGATAGCTACTGCAATACCTCTCGGTCAGGTAAATCCCATGCTGTGGTCAAAATACGATATGCATCAAATATCCTCCTCCATACCTCAATTGAAGCCCTATGAAGGATTGTAGGATTGTGTCTTTCTAGGTAGTTCGACCACAGCTAGGTAAGCTATGCAAACCAGATAACCGCAGAATTTGAAGAGCCTGTCTTACCACATCAGCGTCGCCTCAAACTCTATGCCGGAAGAGGGATGGAGTTGTTCCATCTCCAAGCAAAAATAACTAACTCCAGTTATAAATCCCATCCCACGGAGCAGTGACCTTGATACGCGTGTTCTCCGTCGCCATGGCTCAATTGCCAGGGCCATCAGGGGTTAAACTTGTCTTCCCGCAGTGCCAAGCTGGATAACAGCCCGCTACTTGGCAGAAAATGGTTAGTCCTAATCCCCATCTGTCTTGGCGACAAAAGTTGCTGATGGAGCTTGTCAGACTTTCTTTGGTCAGGAAGCCGCTCAACAATCTCTGAGGCTCACTGCGGAGTGCGGACTTTGAGAGTTCCCCCTTATGCCGTCAAAAGAAACAGTACCTGAAAGGTACCTGATGCCAACTCTCTAGGAGGTACTATACTTACCTAGATCGATCGCGGATCCTGGAAACACATCCCCCCTGACTTGTCGCGCCGTACCTTGCAGAAATAAACCCACATTCCGTCACCATCCACTGAGGAGTACGTGTCGCCGAGTGTGGTTTGAGTATTAACATGTACTGGCATAGAGTGAACAAGCTTTTCTTGATGATCTCCCATCCCATTTCTTTCTGGCGTTAAGAAGAAGTTTTGCTACTGCCTAGGTCAGATATGTCTCTATTTAGGAACAAGAGCTTCCGATACAGGCGAAGTCCATATAAACTAACACTCCGGATGGCCCGGCGTTTCCTTACCACGACTACATAATCGATGACGCAATGCCGAAACGAGCCAGACTTTCGAGCCCTTTTGGCAAGACGGTGAACTGGACATGGGACGACTTTGTGGTTTTCGGCCTGCTAATAAAGCCAGGGTCAGGGGTATAGACCGAGTAGTGGACGTTTTCTCAACGTGCGCGCCACGAAGCCACTCCTATTTTGGTGACGAGGCTCAGCGCTGAGCCGAATGAGGCTACCCTTCAAATACGCTGCCATGCCCCGGGATAGACCGTTCGAGCTAGTCGCCTTAGTTATTTTGCTTGATCCGCTGTAAGTCGACCAGTCATGTTATTCTCCTCTAACCTCATCGTCGATCTGCCGGGCTTACCTGGCAAGTCACTGTTGCCGGCTACCGGCGTCAGCTATTGGATGTACTGAGACGTACAGCGAACAAAAAACCCTTGATGAGCTGACGATATGCAGACTACAGAGCGCCATTGAACAATATTGAATACACACCGATACTTGGCATTGTGCTAAAGATTTGGGCAAGCTTGTGCATCCGTGCCTAATCTCCCCCGCCTCGAGAGGAATGAATGAAAGTCTCTCAGGCTCTCCCTTTATTCATGGTGATGGATGGATCCATCCACCTATCCTTTCGGGTTCGCTTCCATACAACTGGCTTGGCGAGATCAAAGTCAAGGTGATCCCTGTTAGAAAGGCGTCTCTCGTCTCCAGTTGGATCGTCTGCCGCAGCTCCTTATTTCACAAATCTTCCTGAAGGTTGATGGAAGCTAGGAGGCTACTAGGTTCAAGGAAACGGCGTCACGGCACTCCGTACGATGCATGTATTATTTCCGTCAATCTAGGGATTCTCACCATGCACGGTTCTGGTGGTTAACACTGCTCCATTGGGCACTATTGACGATCCCTTCATATATCTACTAATTGGGTGCCAGCAACTCCTTAAACAACCCAGTAGCACGGAGGATAGCTAGATCTCTCATCGCGA
Source organism: Fusarium sterilihyphosum (assembly GCA_013186845.1). Taxonomy (NCBI): domain Eukaryota; kingdom Fungi; phylum Ascomycota; class Sordariomycetes; order Hypocreales; family Nectriaceae; genus Fusarium; species Fusarium sterilihyphosum. Next base: position 12,224 of record JAAOAU010000261.1, on the reverse strand, counting down.
TCTCGAAAAGTTCAAACATCATTGTGTAGGATGATCCACGACGGATATACGCCCGTTGTGTGTGCAAATCCATCATCGGTTCCATTAGGTGGGTAGTCATCGCTTAAAACTGGGTGCTGTAAAGGCACCTCTCTGGGATACTATTGGATACTCTGCTGCTTATTGACTGTCACTCCTTATATCCATCCTCGACAATAGCCTCGTGCTCACTTCAGTTCCACGGGCGTTTTACTCCGATCTAGTGTGTCCTCGGCATCTAGGTTATCCGAACAAGCGCGCAAGGCTGAACAGTGTCGAGTACTTCTTGGTCTATCTCGTCAACTTAATCATATCATCCCGGTTAACGTTGTGCCGTGGATGGAGAGACCCAGTAGCTAAGCAGCTAGGAAACATGGGGCGTGTGCTAAATTTGACATCGCAGGGGGGCATCAACAGACCGGTCGACATGGTATTTCCAACATCTCGCATATTATCGTGCTATGTATCGACCATCCGTGATCCCGCCGTCAAGACGTCCTTGTGTTAAAATGTGGCTATCTGCTCCGCTACTAGTTACTCAATTATATATATACTCGTCATGAGTGTGTACGGACCGTTCGCTGAAATGAATCTGGCTGTGGTATGCCCTGATGTCTAATTAAAGCACCCGAGCGGGACAAGCTGTTTGATGAGGTGTGTAAAGATCGACGACTATTGGGACCATTGAGAATCACTACTCCTATTTCAAAGTGACCAGCATACATGCAAACCTTCGACAAGTCACAAAGCTATGTGCTCTGCTGGTGCATGCTCACCGTAAAACGACGCTGTGCATGGTGAATGGTGTGATATTTGGTGATGCTCCCGAGTATGTGCAGATGGTCCAATTTGCAGCCTACCTTAAGTATTACTACTAAATGAATGCTGTGTCAAATCCGACGTCCAATTATAGAAATGACCTTTGCATAAGGTACGATTAAACCCCATATAACTCAGGTCTGGTGTACCCAAGCTTGTGTGCCAGTATTCCAGAATTAGTTGCCTACAGGGTAAGCACAGCTCATAACACTATTGCCATCCACCTTAGAACTATAACCTTCGCATGTATACATACATGTAAACTGCATAGCACCTAAGGTATTTGGTACACTACACTGCAATCGCAGGAAGTCATTATCTTCGAGCGCTGCATGTGGATGTTCCATTTCTCAGCTGAACCATCGAGCTGTCCACTACAATTCTGGTCGCTTAGTCCAGTACCAGACCTCTTGCAAACCCTCGTAAAAGACCATGGTTTTTCTTTACACCCCCAAGCATATCGTAATCAGTCGAATGAATAATGCTAGTAGCTGAAGGCTGAGACACTGTCTCCGATTCGAACAAAGAGCCTCACTCGTTGTTGTACGAGACTATCCGGGCTAGAGGCAGCACTGTCCTACGAATAGTCTATGGGGTTGCAGATCGAGTCGTTAACAAGTTAACTCTGATACGCCACGACAAATAAAAGAAACCCATGAGAGCCTATAGTCCGCATTGGCAAGTAATATGTCGTGCTTGGATTGCTATACTTATTGGTGAATCAACCAATAAGACATGGATACCATGCTGTACCTGAGTAACAGAATGAGCACCGGCAAGATAAGAACAATCAGAGAACGTACTAGAACATTACGGTAGGACAGAAAGGAAAGAACTCGGAGGGTTGAAGGCCCTCGTGCGAGTGATTCATAATGTGTCAACCGGCTTCTTGTATGCCCGATAATATACTAGTATGTAACAGGTGTGCTGTCGCGTCCGAAAAAGCGTGAGTGTAATAAGCAGCCAAAACAAGTGACAATAATTGCTGTTAGGACCACGATATTTACGACATGGTCGCTCACAAGGTGGTCGGGACGCTCATGCATGGATTCGACGGTGAAGTCAACAGATGAACACAAATAATGAAATGTTGGAATCTCGAATATTTATCGAAGAGCGAGCCCAGACGGCCAGGGGTTCACTTAGTCGTGACCGAAGATTATGCCCGAGGCAGTACTGCTCGTTGAGTCAAGGCGTCGTCTCTAAGAGCCGGAAACTCTGAGATAAGTGTTTCTCATGTCGAGGAGCAAAGGGTACACAATGTTGGTGCAGAGGGCATTTGAAACTCAGCATTGAGCCCGGGTCCAAAGTCTCCACGACCGTCTCGAGAGAAACCCTTATTGATGTTGACTAGGTATGTTGACTACCCAGGTATGTTGAAGGTTGAATAATTTTCTCACGAGTCACGTCACAATAATTGCTAAAGTGAAGGACAAGCCAGCTCCCTTGAAATTTCACCCAAAGCTTAAGAAAGGATATAATCTGATTTCAGCGACATACACTTAGCTAGATGATAAAAGTCGCTTAGCCATACAGTCTGGGCAGTGTCATGCGGAGGGGATATCCTCTCAACCAAAGCAGGTACTTGACACCATGAAATATAATGTTTTTGCCTCAGCCTTCAACATTGAACCACTACCACAATCCCGAGGAGCTTCGAGTCAAGTGATGGACGCAGATGTTATAAGGACAATGAAAAACGGGCTACTGAATACACACAATCTAATTATGTACCGTCTGGATGCCTCCTGTGGTTAGTCCACTTCACGAGTTACTGTCTGACGTGAATGATCCATATGACGGGTACGCCAGCATCTCATAAACAGGGAAGAAACTTCCACAACAGGCAGATGAATCTATGCATAGGACTGGTGTAACAAATTCAGGTTGTGAAAGCACCAAGTCGCTCTATTGCACAACGACCGTCGTGTAATATCAAGAGAAAACTCAGTCACACCAGTTGATAGCCTAGGACAGGCACGTAGGATATACCCACCGTACAGGAGAAAACCCGGTGTAAAGTATTGATATCATTGCTTTCCTGTGACCAGTCGATTTCCAGGGATCTATATTCAGGCGTCATCTGGAACAGTTGCCAGTGCGATGATACTGAACTCAAGATTCCCCTCGGCAGCTCTGGTGAATCTTTTGACAGTAACTTCCAATGCCTTATTGCTGAGAAGATCATCGCCATCGTCCAACGTGCCGCGATCAAGCGGGCCTCCCCAACCTCCTTCAAGATCGTATAAGTGACCATCTTGGCCCTTGACGAAGCTGATGAAATGATATCCGCTAGGCTCTTCGCTCGCAGGGGCTATAGTGTCACCCGTCACTGCAGCAGCCATGTGAGCCTTCTCCAAATCTATCGAGTTGTAGAGATGACTGGCGCGTTGGAGAGGCTTGAGATCTTGTGTTTCCTTCAGAATCTTGTCGAGGATCGAGTCTGTTTGGATGAAGCTCTTGGCTGTGCCGTTGCTCACGCTGTGAAGGAGAGCAATGAGACCGCAAGCGTGACCTATAGTTTGTTTGTACCACACAACTGGCTCGTCTGGACCAGAGCCGTCGTAACTCAGCTCCTTTGACCCTGGGTCGTTCTCACGAACGCGCGCCCACATAGGTGCAGGAGTAATGAAGACGAGAGCATGAACTGGACGAGGGATCATGGCAAGCAGCTCAGGTTCGTCAATGCTGTAGACATCGTAAAAACCGAGCTTCTCGGAAACGCCCAGGTTGTGAATGAGTTTAGTGAAAACTTCTGGATTATTCTCGAGTGGAATAAATGTCTTTGTACCATCCTTCCTGAAGGAAACTCCTGGTGTTGTTGACATGATGCCGGACGTTTTGGGAGTGGCGAGTTTAGATGCACCTTGCAAATTGTCTACCCCGCGATTGCTTCCGTGAGGTTATCTTACTTATTAAGAAGTTAGGCACCTAGAGTTGGCTGGAGTGGAAGGAAACGACAACCTCCACTGCTGTGAACATGAAAGTGAAAACAGGTACCCAGTAGGCAGCAGCAGTGCGTCATCTGTTGGAGTTGGCTTCCACACAAGCTGCCACTATGTGAATCAAACATATATATTCGAGCTTGAGTGTGTGTAACTCGAAGGAGTTAATGTTAACGGCAAGCGAAGTACATATCGCTACGGCTATTATTGACACGACATGGGAATTTGTGCAGGTGCTTGATTGCGAAGTCGTGATGGATGAGTAACAGAGAATAAGATTGATTATCTATTGTATGTCCATCAGATTAGGCTTTTGGCAATGATTAGTGGTGACTGGCTTCTGAGGGAAGAGGCCGCAGTTCACACTATACGTCCTCGAATATGGAACCTGAAATTACTTGAGAGCTTGTTTGTTTGCACTTATGAATCGCTGGAAATAATTTATTGTGATATACTCGTTTCCACTACAATGGCTGGCTACCTTAGTAGGTACCTTCTTCATTGTCGGCACGATGTACGGTATGACAAAACGACAAAATGGCTTATGTACCTTAGATATCTTATGAAGAGCAGCTAAGATGAATGTATTTCTCGGCAATTGCGTCCTTTAGGTACATTTGCTGATAGCTTTGTGATTGTTGGCGGAAGTAGAAAGTCTCTTTATTCCGTCAAAGTTCACTTACACATGAACTTGAGGTGTAGTTAAATTCAGTGGGGCTTTGCGGAGTACAGTTCGGCATGTTTATAGCCAGGCTCAATTTAGCATCTCTTTTGGCAAACAAAAGGCCTCAGTTTTCCCTCGTTTTGCCCGAAACCACCTCATAGCTTTTATTGACTACGACGAACCCTGAGTTGGAAAATTTCGGCAGAGATTTCGAGAGCTTTTAGTGGTCTGATCAAAGGTTCCATCACTTCTGGTTGCAGTGGATGTGAGCCGAGTAGAAGTTAACAAAAGTTCGCCACGTGACGGAGGCTGATCAGAGGTAAATGGAACCATCTTTGCTTTCACAAAGGACCTTTTGCAAGAAACTGATTTCCAGGTCAACTTGGTGGGACAATCAAATCACAGATTGGACTTTTTTCACATGCTGTATGCTGAGCAAGTTGAAAGGACGAAACGAGCACAAAGTCCAGGAATAACCCATGCCCCGGTAGATTCCACCAACCTTCAACCCTCGAGATTCTAGAAGGATTCTGGCTCTAGGACTTTGAGCCCGACATCATGGTTCAGGAGGGAATTGAAGTCTGGCTGGACCCTGAATCACTCAACGATAGGGAGGAAATTGCACATCGTTTGACGTTCTCAGCATGATTGACAGCCGGTCGAGCCGTTTATGTCGACAAAAGTGCCAAGCTGGGCGTTGAAACACGCACACGCCAGCCTCTGTATTCTCACGTACATCATGGTTATCTTGTGGGCCGAGGCTAGCCCCGGACAGGCTGGAGATAAGCAGCGCTCCGAAGGCTTGAACGCCATCAGGGCCTATGTTCATTGGGTGAGTAAGATAACACAATGGCGTGCTGGGCCGTCGTTGAGATAGGAAAACCCAGCCGAAGTCGAGAGGAGCCGAGCTACTATGATCGCTGAAATGTTTTAAAACACTTGGCGACTCTGCACATTGCCGCCTCGAAAGAATCGAACAAGAACACCAACGAATTAAAGTATGCTACTTTTCAACAAAAGGTCCGAATTTTCAAACTGAGGAACCGCAGGGGGCCATCGAAGTCTGCAGTCGACAAGGTTGAGCCCGAGCCCATGCCTGATCAAGAAGGTGGTCTAGATCCAATTGTGCCGTCGCCCGCGATAGCATTGCACGAACATTAGCACTATAGCCAAAACCGTCTAGCACCAGGTTTTATGGCTGTTCCCAGAGTACAGCATTGAGTGGTGTCAATGTGCGATTCGCGGGGAGCGACACTTCTCCTCAGTCTTAGGCCCTCCTGGTTCTTGGGGCTGAGATCCCACCCCGTACTGGTCTAGGCCGCCTGTATAACCACATCTGCAAAGCAGCAGCCGCTGTCGGCTTTCTCCTTCGCTTCAACATCATCTCTCAATACCACAAGATCAAAGGCCGTCGTTGTCGCTGTCATAGCGGGCTTCAAACCACGCGTCGACGTCGGTTCGCTGTCGCTGAAACAATCCATTGCTTGAGCAAAGGGCAATCATTATCATGGCGCCGTCTCTCTTTCGCAAACGCCACGAGGCCGAGGATATTATTCCAATCCCCGGCCCTCTCGAGACCGTCTCCGCTTCCGGTCGTGATTACCTCGAGAATCTACAGCAGTTCGAAAAGTCTCACAAGTTCGATCCCAATCTGCCCATCGACGACCTCACAGATGTCGACGCCGCTATCGCGACTGGAAATGCCGAGAAGGGGATTGAGATTGAGCACGCGCTCATGGAGGACAACAGTCCCTATCCCGAAGTTCGATCTGTCGTCCGAAACTATGATGTTGATGTCCCTGCCAACACCATCCGTGCCTGGACTATCGGGTTGATTCTTTGCACCATCGGTTCTGGTGTGAATATGCTCTTCTCGTTGCGAAACCCCAGTGTCACAGTCACTACCTACGTAGTCCAGCTTGTCGCCTATCCGCTAGGTCTTGGCTGGGACTTGATCATGCCTGATCGAGAATGGACCCTATTCGGTCTCAAATTCAATCTCAAGCCCGGTAAATTCAACTATAAGGAGCATGTGGTAATTGTCGCCATGTCCAATGTATGCACAGTTTTCCTCTTCCTCATGAGCATCACTAACTCAGATAGGCGGCCTACGGTGGCGGTGTTCTCTACGCAACTGATGTACTCCTCGCGCAGCAAATCTTCTACGGCCAAAAGTTTGGCTGGGCTTTCCAGTTCCTATTTGGCATTACGACTCTTTGCACTGGATATGGATTGGCTGGACTTGCCCGTCGCTTTCTGGTGTGGCCGGCTGCTATGATCTGGCCCACTGACTTGGTCAATTGTGCCTTGTTCTATACGCTTCACGATCACTCCGGCTCGGACCCTACCAAGACTAATGGCTGGAAGATGGGACGGTACAGATGGTTCTTGATCGTCGGAGCTGGAGGCTTTGTTTGGTATTGGTTCCCAGGTTGGATCTTCAAAGGTCTTTCTTACTTCACCTGGGTTTGCTGGCTCGCACCCCACAACGTCAAAGTTAACAAGATCTTTGGTGGCATGACCGGCTATGGCTTGATGCCTACATCCTTCGATTGGACCGTGTACAGCGGTTACCTTCAGTCCCCTCTTATCCCTCCCTTCCATGCCATCGCGAACGTTCTCCTGGGTATCATTGTTTTCTTCATCTGTATTTCAATGGGCATCCACTTTACAGGTACCTGGTATGCGGATTACTTCCCAGTCCAGTCATCCGAGTCCTACGACAACACAGGCGCCATCTACAATGTTACGAGAATCCTTGACAGTAACTTCCAGTTTAACGAAACTGCTTACAAGGAATACTCGCCACTCTTCCTACCAACGCAGTTTGCTCTTTCTTACGGTCTGTCCTTTGCAGCTGTTACAGCAGTTGTTGTTCACGTTGTGCTCTACCATGGACATGAGATCTGGAGGCAATTCAAGCTGGCCCGCAACCAGGAGGATGACGTTCACATGCGACTGATGAAGAAGTACCGAGATGCGGAGGATTGGTGGTATGCGAGTAAGTTTGGTGCCATTCTAACAAACCCAATATCTTTTCGTACTGACACTCATCAGCTCTTTTCATTGTTATGGTTGCCATTTCCATTGGCGTGATTGCTGGTTGGCCAACTGGCTTTCCCGTCTGGGCGTACTTCATCTGCCTCCTTATTCCCGTGCTGTGGTTGATCCCTATCGGCGTGGTTCAGGCTATCACCAATATCCAGCTTGGTCTTAATGTTCTGACTGAGTTCATCATTGGCTACATGGTTCCTGGTCGCCCTATGGCCATGATGATGTTCAAGAATTACGGCTACATCTGCATGGGCCAGGCACTTTACTTTGCGCAGGATCTCAAACTTGGCCACTACATGAAGGTCCCTCCCAGAGTCATGTTTTCATCACAGCTGGTTGCCTCAATCTGGTCGGCCATTGTACAGATTTGCGTGATGAATTGGGCACTAGGTCACATTCCCGACGTTTGTGCGATTGATCAGCCCAACAACTATACCTGCCCAGGCGGTCGCGTCTTCTATACTGCATCAGTAATTTGGGGAGCCATTGGACCGGCGCGTATCTTCAGCCATGGCTCAATCTACTCATCGCTCCAGTGGTTCTGGCTGGTGGGTGCTGTCACACCAATTATCACATGGCTGCTGGCCCGCAAGTGGCCTCGTTCAATCTGGCGATACGTCAGTACCCCTCTTATCTACGGTGGTGCTGGTATGTTGCCCCCGGCCTCTGTATATATTTACCTATGCTGGGGCATGATCGGTGCTTTCTTCAACCGCTTCGTCAAGAGAAGATACACAGGCTGGTGGCTCCAGTACAACTACGTCACTTCGGCGGCACTGGATTGTGGCCTCATCATGTCAACGATGGTGATTTTCTTCACCTTGTACCTGACGAGTGCTTCTCCTCCGAATTGGTGGGGTAACTATGGCGCGATGGAGACGATGGACTGGAAGACCACGGCGGTCTCGAAGACAGTTCCAAAGGGCTCGTTTATTGGACCTTCAACTTGGAACTAAGTAACCAATTATAAACAGTTCATGGGCATGGTTTTGGGAAGAAAGATTGGGATAACTGAAGGAATTTCGAGGCGTTATGGTCTAGGCTGTTTGTTATTGACAATGTTTCTTACTACACGTGCGAGATACCTCAATGATGATTAATGTTCACGGACTTTTCAAGAAGTTGGTTTGATACAAGCGGAAATTTACGAGCATTTGAATTACAGCTGTGCCTTAAATTAAGATTTGAGATTCATGTTGTCGTTCAGAGCTAGTGAGTTATATTGATGAAGTGACCGTTATACAAGACTCAATCAGTGGAAGCCAGGATTTCGATCATACTGCAGCCATATAGGCCTCGGGGAGCAAGAAAATTTAAGACGTTTGAAGAGGGTGCCAAATAAACCTAGCAAAGAGTGCCCTAAGCTGGGGCTAAATTACTTGAATCTTTTTATCACTTGGCTGAGTTTTCTTTCCTCCCCTAGATAGATTATGCATTTACTTGTAGGGGAAAGAGAGAGTGGAGATGAAATATGAGATAGACAATTTGCCGCTTCTCATATCAAGGATGGCTAAGGGGGAAAAAAGAAGTAGAGAAGAAAACCAGATCGAGATAACGTGAGAGGATATATCTGCCCATCGTATTATACCTTCCCTCTTACATGGCATACAGTTCCCTAGGTAAGGTAAGGTACCTAGATGGCATCTCCACTCTGCGCCTTCCTCAGGCAACACTTTCATAAGATCTGGGGATGGCATCTGTAAGGCAGGTACCTACGTTGCCTTACTTAGTGCATTGGCGCCTTCCATTACAGCAAAGCACATATATGCTGTATCCTCTCGAGCCTTCAAAGGGAGAACACGAGAAACTCAATGCACCCAACACCCGTCGTACGCCTCAAAGACGCTAAATTTAGTGGTACAGCTGCACGTGACTATAAATCCTTGCTCTTTCCCTAGGTAGGTAGTTATGCCCTAAGGCCCCACCCACCTCGCCTTCCTTGCAAATTCACTCCGGCAAAATTGATCCCAAATTGAGAAATTCTCGATCGCCATTCAACTAACCGCCCAAACACCACAGCCAAGATGAGTACGTCGCCGCTCGTCAGCTGCTCGCGAAGCGACAGCAGATGATGCTTCTCCCGAGAGCAATTAGGAGTTTCTGCTAATGCGTCTCAACAGCGAAGGGTACCTCCAGCTTCGGTAAGCGTCACAACAAGACGCACACCCTGTGCCGACGATGCGGTTAGTTCTTATGCCCTCTTGTCTCGCTGTTCAGACAGCCCTCGATCTGTGCAACGGATATTCGAAATAAAGCCGACCCCGAAATTAGACGATGGCGGGAATCGAGGGGTATCTGAACGGCGAGGCTTGGAAACATCAAAATGGACGGAAATGCTGATGGGATCTCAAATAGGTCGCCGCTCTCTTCACGTTCAGAAGCATGAGTGCTCTTCTTGTGGCTACCCTGCTGCCAAGATCCGCAAGTGTACGTGAACTTCCTCACAGGTGGCGTCGATAAACAGATATCGAGTGCTCGACGCTCTTGGACTGCATTACTGACTGCATCGACAGACAACTGGTCCGAGAAGGCTAAGCGAAGAAAGACCGTCGGTACTGGCCGCACTCGCTACCTGAAGGATGTGTCCCGACGATTCAAGAACGGTTTCCAGACTGGTACCCCCAAGGGCGCTCGAGGCGTTAATGCCGAGAAGGCCTAAATGGGGAGCGCATCCCTTCTGATCCCTTCCATCACCTCTTCAGCCAACCCCTCTTCCACCATGGACGTTTAAAACACCCGCTCCTTCGAGAACATACAGCAGCAATGGCGGCTCATAACAGGAGCCTAGGCCCAAGGACAATCTGGTTGGAACCGGAGTTAGGGTGGTGATTGGGACGGGCGGTCGTGTTTTTCGGTTCGTGGATGAAAGGAGCGTAAAGATGCGGCTTGGAGCATGGGCATGGTGTTTTACATGTTTGAGCAAGGAAGTAAAAAAAAAGGACCCTTTTGCTCTTCTGAGATTCCATAGGGTTTCGGTTACGAGGTTCTGAAATGGCATCTTGATTCTGCATGAACGTACCTGTGGCCACTGAGCGGACATGTGAGGAAAAGTTTTGGTCGTCTGTCGTGGAAATTCACGTCTCGTGCATGACACCCTATTGAATGTATTGAATGAGGTATGGCCTGCAAACTGAAAGGTTCTGAGATTGACATTCTGCAACTGCCACTAGAATTGCCCTTGACTTTGGTTTTGGTTTCTATTTCATATTGATCATGTCCCTCTTTCAAAGACCTTAACCCCGCCGTCCGCAACAACATGATATAAATACTCAGTAGCACCACCCAAGCCCTCTGCTCCAGGTCCTGTAATGCGCACTACTCCACTGACATCCCTTGCTGTTCCTGTATCAAGCATCCGTAGGGCCAACACCATGTCAGCTTCATGTGCTGAAGAAAGCACGAGGCTGGCGTGCTCTCGCTCGAGCGTCGTAATTTGGCTAGCAACAAGAGGCACGTCGGCTGACAGAGTGAGTAGCGTACTGTGAACAAGCTGCGAAGGATTTAGCGCGTGACACACTTCTTCTAAGCCGACTTACACTTCGTAGGCTAAGAACGGCGTCTTGAAGAGTGAGACTTGTGGTTGAGTCATCGGTGACAGCGAGGAGCGCATCAAGTTGGTCGATAATAAGGATCTTACGCGACGCACGTAAATCCGCGACAGCGCCTTCAATTTCTCTCTTGATATCTGCAAGCTCCGTACTCCTAAGAGTTCTCTCTTTTCGTGTGCCTGGCACACCGGTCTTAGCCTCACCATAAAGTCCTGAGAAACCGTCGATGAATGTGAAGCGTCCTGCTCTGTTTAGGGCATCTAAGTCAAGGCCCTGGCCGATATCAGTATTTGCCTACACAAATGGTCCATTAATCTGTGAACTTGTTACCAATTTTGTAGAGCCCTCTCTCCAAAAGGCACCATCTCTCATGAAGCTCAGCAGTATGACGCCTGTGTCCTTGGTGCTCTCATCCCCATCTGTACTGCCTCTCAGGTATGAATACACATGGCGCAGAACCAGCCAGTTCGCGCTTGCACCAAGCACGCTGGTGACAAGATTGAGCGAGGACTCTGGAGGTAGAGAGATGTAGGGCTCCAAAAGATGAGGTATCCGTGAAGTAGAAGCCATTTCAGGATTGAAATATTGGAGGTAATTATTAAGTTGATACAAAATATTCTGAGGGTTGAGTGGCACTGTGCGAGAAATTCAGTGCCTACCTACCTTACCTTAGGTAGTGGAGCGAGAGGACACCATAGGGAGGTAATAGGCAAAATCAACACCAGCTACCTATCAGATATTGAAAATTCGAACTGCGAAGAAAATTTATGGATAACCATACGCCAGTCTAGAATACGAGTAAGTAGGAGTCTGTGGAAGGAGTTGTTTTCCATCTGTTTGATCACGGTTTGCAAACTTGTCCGTTCAAGGAGGGGCGAAGCTGAAAATCATTGCAAATTTAACCTTGACACTCACCACCTGTGCTCTAATCTCTGAGAGGGAATATTCAACCTCGCCTTAACCAGAATGAACTGTTCTACCGTCGCCATCAAATCCAACAAAATTCTCGAGCCTGCTAACGCTCACGAGAAGATGGTGTGTCTATGTCTAAGTACCTAGCTTCCCATTTCCTTAAGACTGGGCTGGCCGAATCTTCCGCTGGTAACTTGCGTTTGACACGAATTTGTTCGTGGATTCTAGGACCTCAATAACTGGCAAGGCTTCGTTTGAATCGAC
>JAAOAU010000260.1:0-52093 GCA_013186845.1 Fusarium sterilihyphosum | reverse complement strand
AATAATTAATACTTAAAAAATTTCAAAGATAAATTTTATTATACCTAAAATAAGTCCTTTTAACCTTAAAAATAAAATAAGGCTTATTACAGACTTATGGATAGTAACATGTGTACCTACCCCGGCTAGTCCTATGGAAAAGCGGGATCTTTTATCCGATCTAAGATACTAAGGTACATAAGCTCGCTTCCCCGCGTTTGTCTCCCTTCTCTCTGTTACATCATCTTATAGCTGATAACTTTTTAGTATCTGAGCAGGCTGGAAATATTAAATACAAATATTGAAATCCATGGTAAATACATTTATAGCCGACAAGAAGTCTCCAGCATAACAAGGCTGACATAAGCTAGAACAACATTCGTCACCATGCCTCACTTTAGCTTCTTGGGAGAGACCTCGACTTCGGCCGACACTATTATTCAGATGCTTAATGAAGATGACCAGACTCAGCAAGACGAAATGACAAAGAACTGGCGCGACCATAAGCTGCAGGAACTGAATTTTGTTGGAACACTTGTACTTGACTTCTAGATCCCTTCCTCCAGAACCCCACTCACTGAGATTCTACACAGGGCGCTCTTCTGGCAAGCTGTCTTAGCACAACAGGTTCCTGGCCAGATGTCCTCCCCAACGGCCGCAACAAGCCCTGGTCAGTGCGAACAATGTGGTTCAGCGGCCTCGTGTTTGCCCTCTTCTCGGTAGTGATTGCAGGCGTTCAGAGCATGAGACTGCACCGCCTGTCTGCTCATCCCGACGGCCTCACCTTGATCCGAAATCGCCTTGGTCGAAAACGGAAATCTGACAATAGGTCTCGGCCTAGCTGGCTGCAGGTATACGCCTGGGAACTCAGCCTTGCCTTTCTAGTCTTGGCCATATTCTGCATGGTAATCGGCTTGACAATTCTGCTATGGGCTGGGACTGAGTTCGGACCTTCGAAGTCTAGAGAGGACGGCTGGTGGGATGGCAACTCCAAGGTAGGTGATGTTCTCTATGTCATTGTATTTTACTAACACTAGCCCGTTCAAGATGGCGGTGACCTTTACAATTGTCCTCGGACTTGCATCTTTAATCTTGGTCTTATCACAGTCTGCCATGTCAAAAGGTAATCCAATCCGGCTATAACAACTAAGTTCCGATGGCCTTTGAGCTATGGGAAATGTCCAAGGAAACTCATCAAGATTCAAGGGAGAGCTATTCAACAGGCTGTTTCGGTTGCTAACTATTGCAGCAAAATAGTTCAAATCTAGTGCCTGTAAAAGCCAGAAGAAAGACCTATAAAACGATCACCGAGTTTTTCTCTATATGCTCTACTCATGTATCAAATGGAGCCTCACCATAGAGGCCTTCCAGTGTTCCTGTCCTCTGCCTTCCAAATACCGCGATCCAAGAATCCAATTCGTATTTATCTTTTCCACGGCTCAGATAAGGACTAGTGTGAGCATAAAAGGTGGACAATTTAAACGTCAATGTGCTGGAGACAATAGCCGCAATTAAACTAGATTATAAGGAAATGATAGAAGGTCCAATCCAAAGTGCGGGACAATTAAATTAGGGTTGAGCGTCGCCGACCGGACCTGACCGCAACGGAGATTGTCGGCCGAGACAACATTTACGGCCGGGCAGCATGATCGGAGTTAATGGCCGAGAAATTGTGGGGAAGGGAAATCACGGCCGACACTAATCAACATCCCGTCAGAGACAGAGACAGCACTGCTTTTCCGGAATTTCCTCATTTTCATCCATAAATATCTGTTACAAGACCGCAAGAAGCTCAAAAGGTAGAATATTACTATACTGTCGATTTGTTTACGTTCTTCTTCTGCCTACATCATTTATCGATCCTGCAACACAAGAAGCTTATCAAAATGGACGGACGTAAGCTCGTGCTTGTGACAGGTGCCAACACAGGTCTCGGGTTCGAAATTGTCAAGGCTCTTTGCAGCTCTGATAAAGGATATGAGATCTTGGTTGGAGGAAGATCTCTTCAAAAGGCTGAGCAAGCCGTCAAGAACCTCAAGGAAGAGTTTCCCTCTAGCCACCTTCATCCAATTCAACTTGATATTGAAGATGATATCTCTATTGCCTCTGCATTCGAGTATATCAAGACTCAGTACGGGAAACTTGATGCTCTCATCAACAATGCAGGTAAATTGTACACATTCCAGAAATACCCTTTCACAATTCTAACTTGTCTACGAATCACAGGTACCCAACTCGATCAACAGCTGACTGCGGGCAAGATGTCCGCTAGGGAAATGTGGAACAAAACTTACGATGTGAATGTGACCGGGACCCATATTTCGACTTGGACCTTGGCCCCATTGCTTCTCAAGTCCAGCGATCCCCGCCTCATGTTCATCGCCAGCGGTACATCCACTCTAACCGGGTCTGAAAATACCGACTTGCCCATCAATAAGCAGCCGAACAAAGGCTGGCCAAAGGCATTGAACAACTTCCATTTGCCCGCATATCGAAGCAGCAAGACTGGAATGAACATGATGATGAGGTATTATATAAACTGATCAGCATGAAAGAATAGAGCTAACGTAAGAATTAGGGAGTGGTTCCGGCTTCTTGGCGAGGACGGTGTCAAAGTATGGGCTATTAGCCCTGGACAGCTGGCAACGGGTCTCGGCGTTGGCCAAGAGCAGAACAAAAGACAAGGTGCAATTGATCCTGCCATTGGAGCTGCGATTGTTAGGGATGTTTTGGAAGGGGTAAGGGATAAAGAGGTTGGCAAAGTTGTATCAAGACAAGGCGTTCAGCCTTGGTAAGGTCCATTTCATACAGAAGTGAAGCGTCAAGGCTACTGCTAGATACTGAGCTTAAATCACACATCGCGACATCAACATCGATCTTATTATCTCTCTTGTTATCCAAGATCTTGCTAGATTTTTCATAATAACAAGATCCTCTCGGTTTTATATTAAGCTATTAATTCCACGTAATCTCACTTCCTATCATGGCCTTCTGTTTCTTGAGGATTATCCTCCTTTGCCATTCATTTCCTACAGCATCACCAAATGCCATTTCAAGAAATGCATCATACTTGTCACGCTGTATGACATTGAGTTAGTGTACAACAGCAGGATCTAGAAGGTTGTAAACAGTTGGGTACTGAGGCCGAAGGGGCAAGAGATTCAAATGACTAGGAGCGTGAACCCTACAATTATCGATCGGCATGTAAGTTGTTAACATAACGGTGCTTATCTGCTGTAAGCCGGCGCGCTGAGCAATTGAGCGGTCAAGCTTTGACTACGTACTCCTACCTAATGATAAGTTGGTCCGTACTCCGTAACGCGCGCTCGGTTGTCGCGCCTTGTTATGTCCGTTCGAAAACCTTATTATATCGCCCCGGGCTTTCTCCCGGGAAGGCTAATCAGCTAGGTTCAAACAGGCTAAATGTGAGGTGTGAGGACGTTAGATGATATTGTCGGAAAATGAAGCATCCTCGGCGTTCAAATCAGCCCGCCGGTACTTGAGACAGTCCGCTCACTCGCGGCGAAGACGGCTTGGTCCTCCGGGTAGAGACTACTAAGATAATACATCACCATAGTCAAGACAATATAAATACTCCTCTAGAATCCATCTCATATTTTCCTCATCGTTCTCAATCAATCTAATTCAACAGTCAACAACCATCATGTCTACCCAAACATCAAAGTCCATTTTTCTGTCCGTCGAGGGCAAGCTCCTCGTCCAGCCAGTGACAGAAAAGTACACAGTCGAGGGCTCCCTATGCCTCGTCCGTGTCGACTATTCAGCCATCAACCTCTGCGATTACAACTTCTTCTACATGGGACTTAATTCCTTCATCACCGGATTCGAGATGTCCGGTACTGTCCAGCAAACTGGCCCCGACTCGCAATTCCAAGTCGGAGATGCCGTCTTTGGAATCTCGCCCGTCGTCATCCCAATGCCATCCTCGCACGGAACCCACCAGGACTTGGTTGTCGCGAGGTCTGAGCTACTGTATAAGATCCCAGATGGCATTTCACCAAAAGACGCCAGTGTGATCTGCATGCCGGCACAAACGGCGGCAGATGCCTTGTTCAATGTCATTAGCCTGGGGCTTCCAGCTGCTGGCGTGGCTGGCATTGACCCTGTTGGCAAGGGAATTCTCATCTGGGGCGGCGCGAGTAGCGTTGGAATGATGGCCATTCAATTAGCCAAGGCGGCTGGGCTCCAACATATCTTTGCAACAGCCTCAGCTAAGAACCATGATGTCCTTCGAGAATTGGGAGCCACCCACTGCTTCGACTACAGTAGCCGCAGCGTGGTTGAAGATATTCAACAGGCTCAGAAGACGCTCGGCATTGTTTTGACCTTGGCCTTCGATACTGTCGGCAAAGGAGTAGTGGGTCCCACTGATTCAAGTAGTCCTAGCACTCCTGAGCTTACGAAGAGTGCATTGGGCGCTTCTGAGAGTCTTCACCTAGCGTGTACACTCCCGGTTCACCAAGACCCTACCTTCGGTATGTGCACGTCTTATCGACCAAGCGGCAGTGTGAACGCCATGGGCGCACCTCAAGATCCGGATTCAGCTGTCCGTATACAAAGGGTCATGGAGCATATGTTGGCTGTAAAGGATCGATGCTTGAGACTACCTGTTGTCACAGTTGTAACGGGAGCTGAGGCTGGTATCGAGGCGATCCGACGTGTTGCCGGGGGTGAAATGAGCTTGGAAAAGCTAACGCTGAAGCATCCGCTAGAATAATTACAATGGTAGGAGTATACTAAGGCCAATGTGAGATTTATAGCTGCTCCGCTTGAGGGTTGA
Organism: Fusarium sterilihyphosum; assembly: GCA_013186845.1. Classification (NCBI taxonomy): domain Eukaryota; kingdom Fungi; phylum Ascomycota; class Sordariomycetes; order Hypocreales; family Nectriaceae; genus Fusarium; species Fusarium sterilihyphosum. The sequence continues at coordinate 47,313 of JAAOAU010000260.1, read as the reverse complement.
TTTTCATTATTTAAAAACAAATATTATATTTATTTCTACTGCCTTGACCTTTACTTTATGAATTCGTACTGCACTATGGAGTAGTCTGTTAAGCGGTAATATATCCGCTTCCAAGCTGCATTTAGTACAAACGAATCGCGGACTTAAGCTACTTAGTCTAGTTCAACACTAACCCTATCAAGGATTAGCGCCTGTCAACCTGAAGACCCCTCATAAAAGTCTCTGCTCTATTCGTTCCTTGTTGTCATAAGTAGAATTTGTCCTGCCTTGAACCATGAGGTCCGCTTCTAGACTAAGAAAGCACAGGGAGCGGCTGGCTTGTGCAGCATGCCGGCAGAGGAAGCTCAAATGTGACCGTGAAAGCCCCTGTGGAAGCTGTATTCGCAGGAGAGATGCTACATCCTGCTCCTACGAAGTTCCCATCGATGACCCGAACCGCGACCGTCTCCGCGACACACAGGCCCAAGCACGTCTTGAACATCTGGAGCATCTGGTCGGGTTACTAGCGGAACAACGTTCAACCACCACTGTTGGAGGTCAAAATGGGACCCCGGCTGCTGACTTGCCGTTGGATATGGACACTGGGGAACACACAATCGCATCGTCGTCTTCTCGCTCCGACCAGGCTGTAAGCGGTACAACACATTGGTCAGCTATGCTGGATGACATACAAGCTCTCAGGTCTGCACTTGATCCTTTTGAGGGCAATGGCATAGATGAAGGAGACACAAGTGCTCCTCGGGCAGACGTTGGAATGGGAATGGACATCATGTTCGGCGCTGGCCTTTCGCAAGCCATCAGCATCGAACAAGTACTCAATACTCATCTTCCATCGCGAAGGAGCACCGATCGCCTCGTATCCGCATATTTCCGCGTTCGGTTGTACATCACGCCATATATACACTCAGTGCAATTTCAGAGGCAGTATGAGGCTTTCTGGAGCGATCCTGGCGCAGCCTCGCCACTTTGGATCTCTATCCTCTTTTCAATGCTGTTCATCTCCGCCAACATATCCCGGACGGGCAAAGAAAACGAGATACCGGGGCATGGATTTGCAGTTGCTGCCGCCCAGTGTCTCGCTCTGGGGGAGTATTTCCGCCCCAAGGCCTTCTGCTTTGAGGCACTCCTGCTTTATATCCACTCACGCTTCATCACTTGTCTCGAAATACATCCGGATATGGGTGCTCTTCTTAGCGTGCTTGCCCACATTGCCACGGTTTCAGGCTATCACAGAGAGAGTAGCGTTCCAAGTCTGAGTCCCTTCACAGTAGAGATGCGGCGCAGGGCATGGAGCATGTTCATGCAGCTCGATCTTCTGGTATCATTCCATCTGGGTGTTCCGTCGAGAATCACCTTGGCAGTCTCGGACACACGGGCTCCGAGCAATCTTCTCGACTCCGATTTTGATGAAGACAGCGCTAGACTACCCTCCTCACGACCGGACTCTGAGCTGACGAATGTGACATTTTGCATTCTCAAGCACAAATTCATGACAATATTCGACAATATTCTCCAACATGCGCTGGTAAATCCCTTACACGAGGCGATAGACGCTCGTATTGACTCTTTGGATGCCGAACTCAAACAGTTATACGGAAGCCTGCCGGAATTATATCGACCTCGGCCAATCGAGAATAGTATAATCGACCCTCCTCAACTTATCGTCGCTCGCCTTTGTATCTCTTTCGTATACTACAAAAGCCTATGTGTTCTTCATCGTCCACATGTAACCAAGCATCGAGATAAGAGCATTCGAGAATGCTATTCGGCTTCATATGCCCTGGTAACTGATCTCCTACAAGCCTATGAGGAGTGCAAGCCTGGAGGACAGCTGGAGACTGAGGAGTGGTTTATGAAGAGTATCACCTGGCATGATTTCTTACTCGGCGTAACCACACTGTGTCTTGTGGCCTATGCAACAAACCAGATCACGGGGGGGTTTCATATTGACCAACTTGGTGTACAACTTTTGTTGGAAAGAGTCAGAACATTGATTCAAAGTGAAAAATCGGAAGATGGAGCAAGGGCTCGATCCAGGGTTTTGTCTGTAGTGGAAGCTACAATCTCGCGTTTAAGGGCACAACAAAGCCGCGAAGGCATGCAAATAACACCCGATATGCAGGCGTTACCATCAGCCAGCACTGTAAGAGCATTGCCAAGTGGAACTGAGGGAAGTGGCTGGAAACAGGGGGAGGCCCAGTTACAACACGAAACTAATTGGGACTATCTCGACGAGCTGTTCGATATCTCTCATCATGAAATACTTACCACGTCGGAAGTATAGCTCTGTTACCTATCTCCTATGAAAGTCAGATTAAATTATAATTATAAAAGAGTGATTTGGAGGTCCAGACTAAAGAAGGCTTAATTCCGACAGAATGTGCTTTAGCCACGACTCTAAATGAGCAATGACATACGCAGCTCCAGGCTCGTCAACAGACGCTGGATCTTCAAAAACACTCCTCATGCCCTCTCCAACGTGGCGAAGCTTGTTCTCCACGCCCTGCATCTCTTCCAAAACATCCACAGCCTCCTCACCATGATATTTAAGGCTGGCCAATACATGTAAAAATAATGCTAGCGCTGCGTTATACTCGGTCGTACTATATGCTTCCACGAAGCAGGGTATGCGAAAAAAGTGCGATATGGCGCTTGATCCTGGCGGGATAAGGTAGGTATTGACCAGCGAAGTCAGTGATATAGTTGTTCGTTGTTTCGGGAGAGCTATAACGAATTTGCCACAACACCCTGGGCTAGAGGACGGAGATTCTTGTATGATTTGTTGTAACGTAGCATAGGCGTATTTTGTCCCAAAATTAGTTCGCAAACGCAAGTCTTGCTCTATGAAATGGCATAGAAGTCGCTTCCAAACCAACTTCCGGATAGCCTCTGGTTTAACAACATTCATTGATGCTGCTAGCTGGACGAGTACAACAAAACCCTCAAGAGGCTGCGATAGAACTGCCTTGAGATAGAATTTGTTTCCTAGGCATGCAAAGAAGGCGACCTGTTGCGGCGGAACCACATTGTCGAGTGCTGATGGAAGAGTGGTGACGAGCTCTGAGCTAGCGCTTTGGGGAACGTGGATCCCTGGGAGTCGGGATAGCTCGTCTCTGCACCACTTGAGAGTCTTTGAGCGTGCCAGGCTAGGGACGTTTTCGATCTGGGTGCAGATAGTAGCGAGGAAGACAGATAGGACAGTACTATCGTGGAAGCGGTGTCTAAAGACCTCTGCGAGTTTCTGTCTCCACAGCCTTCGATTCTGCTTTTCTTGGAGTGATACAAGTGGCAGTGCCGCAGCGATCTGATGGTTGATTTGAAGAGGGTTGGCTTGCTTGTTCATCCTCAGGAGGAGGAATGCGCAGCCATCGCAGCATGTAAGTGGAAGAATGATGTCGACCTCTGGACAACTCCCCAGCGCCAAGGGACACTTCACTTGGAGCTTTTGGTTGGGCAGTGGAAGGTGAGGAGTTTTGTTGTCCTTTGGGCTCGTTCGCAGTAGCAGAGTTTGGATGGAATTCGACTCTCGGCATATGGGACAGGTAGCGTACGCCTTTGACCGTGGGGCCTTTTCAAGCTTCCGAGTGCCATTGAAGCCGGAGAGAAACAGTGTCTTGTCGATAGTTTCCTTATCCACCTTGTTCGGTTGAACAGATGCCGTAAGGTTCTCGTTGTCTCTCTCTGCCTTTACTCCACTAGCGGGGTACCAAAAAGTGTCAGCTAGGGCGAGCCTTGAATGATCTCGCAAAGGGCCATCGAGTATCCCTATCGCTGACTGGACCTCTTGTAAGCCTTTGGTGACACGCCTGAGTGCCGCCCGTTCCATCTCCACCTTGGCTTCGAAGTTGGCCCAATTTCTCTTGTTCTCAAATCTGAGTGATGCGCGATGAAAGTCTAGGTTGCTTGGACCGTGTATTTCGATGGATCCGGACTCGGCGATAGATGTCAAACAAGACCAAATGTTTTTTTGGCGATTGGTTGCTGCTTTCAGCTCTTTCTCAGCTGCCATCAGTAGGTATGACATGGTTCTCATCCCTCGGGAGTTGATATCGTCCCTTTCTATGGACAAGCTGTCTCTCGTCGTTGTTCTGCGAAGGCTCTCAATCCACAGCTTGACCAAGAATCCTTCTCCTCTCGTTTTGGCAACTACCATTATCGCATCGAGGGCACAGTTGTTTGATACCAGTTGAAGCTTGGCGCGTTCGGACACGAGGTCGTTGTAGATGGACTTCATATCGAACACGTTACCGTAAGGCAGGGCCACTTCATCTTTGAAGAGTTGAATTGCGTCTAGAACGCGAACCCTCAGCAGCCTATCGTAGGTCGTCTGGGGAAAGCCCGCCCATTTCTTTCCGCTGAACCACTTGAAGTAAGACCCCTTCGGAAGCAAACTAGCGAAACATCCCTTGGCTTGAACGACGAATAGCTCGTTACTCCATATGTCGTGGAAAAGAACCGCACAGTGTGGCGATAGTGCACAGATAGACATGCCAATTGAGAATTTGCTTCGAGAAGGAGGACGAGACCTGTTTCCAAAGACAATTATGACGGATGGAGTGCCGTGTAATCCCGCTTCAGCAATGTTATTCGTAAAAGCATTGGCACGCTCCTCTTCAATAACGCCATCCGTCATAAGGAACCAGATCTTTGACTTCTCAAGGCATCTTCGACCAAGATGGTTTTTGAAAATGCTCGATGGGTTTGATCCAACGCTATGTTGGAGGTTCCCGATCATATGTGCAGGTACTGGGTCGTGAGCTTGACGATCCCAAGGTAAGATGTAAGACTGGTCTGCCAGCTCCTTGGGCTCAAGCTTGGAGGTTATATGTGAGATTGTGTTCTTTTGTTGCTCAAAGATTCTCTCGCTTGTACTCGAGACTTCCACAGCGAAGACAAGTGGAAGCCACTGAAGCTGTGCTGATTTATGGATAGACATGGGTCGCGGTAGTCTGCCGTCCGATCCGCTTGTGGGAGCATGCCCTGCCGTGCAAGAGCCTTGTGAGTGGCTAGTTGAAGATGCAGGCGGCGCATCTGAAGCACCCTTGGAACGGTCCATCGGGTTTGGACGATGCGAAGTGGTTGGATCGAAGCTTGCAGACGGAAGTGCATACTCTTTCCCTGTTTGGTAACACTCCAATATCTGTTCTAAATTCGTTGAAGTGTCAGCCGGGAATTCTAGTAATGTTAGGTTGTCCTTGAGAAGTGGATGATGCACTGGGAGGCTGGTACCTACCGTCAACTTTGCTTTGCCGCAGAGACTCCGAAGGATCGTTACGATTGTTAGAAAGAAGCATGGCGATATCCCGTTAACAACAGAAGGTGTTGATCTTGGAGGGAGTATTGAAAACTTTGGTTATCAGTCGCCGAATATCTAGTAATTTTGAGCCTTTCCCTTTGCGAGATCAAGGAAGCATGGGAATCGTAGCTTGCAGGAAGCTTCAGCGGCTCTATTACGGTAAGTTTCACAACAGGGACAGTAGAAATTGTTTCCACCATCGGTTGCAGGCGCCCTCAAGTATCAGCTTGAGACAAACATCACATACAGAATCACATTTCACAACATCACGGAAGTGAATGGAGATGCAGTGTAGCTGAGAAGGCATTGTCTCGATTGGCCTTGTCTGATACTTCAAGTCACATTCCTGGGATCATTGATCTAATCCAATGCCTCAGCAGAGGACACATCGAATGACCTTTAAAGACAATTCCGGAGTACGGAGTAGACGGTTGGTCCCTGAACGATGAGATGGAATGCTATAGCTCCACATATTGTCTCACTACCTCGAACGGGAGCGGTCCCTAGATCTGCGAAATTGGAAATCCGCCCTCGCGTCTGCCACACCTGAACTGTCTAATTTAGCTCGTTTCAAAACGAAACAAGACTCTTCTAATGACGCTTTCGATCGGCAGATGCCGAGAAAGCTGGGGAATCACAATCCATTATTCCATGACCTTGGTCACTTGTGCTACCAAACAGCCAAAGAAACATCTCTGGTCCTTAGATTCAACTCATCCCTACTGTTTATATCTAAGGTCAAAGAGAACTAGGAGGTAAAAATAGCATTATAGCCCAGTATTTTAGAGCCTCTTGAATAAAGGAGATAACTGGTGTAGTACCTGCCGACTAGGCGCAGGACTCGAGGGTCGCCTGGAATTCCTTGGATTATCTCGGCACGCATAGTGTGATGTAAGGTTCTAGGTAGCTGCTACATAGCTTGAATGACGATCCTTCCCCTGTTGGAGTTGCTGTCCCATATGTGGTATTGCGAGAGTATATCTTAGAAGAAGTAAGTGGAAAGGATGCAAAGACGTCGCTAACGTTGCATAAGAGCCTCTACTCGGGGGTGATGATAGCCTGGGATTTGCGCTTGTCATCTGCAGAACTGCCTTCGCCATGTCCATCTCCCAATGCATCATCACCTGTAGGGAATGGGTTTGAGTCCTGGCGTGTCTCCGCAGCACTTATCCTTATCACAGTAGTTGTCCGCTGCCTTCCCAGTACCACGATCCGAGAGTCCAATTCATGCTATCTCAGCCATGGTTCAGATAAGAACAGGCGCAGTGTACGAAAAGGCGGCCTATCTGGACCGCAATGTCTTAGGAACAAGAGTAACAGTTTAGATAACCAAAATGGTAGAGGCTCCAAGCGCAGACGCTAAAACGCGGGGAAATGCACCAGTCGCTCCAGGTTTCCATATTGAGAAGTTCCTCAGATTACCCCATCTACGATAGCTTATCGGCCATCAGGTGGCTGATATACATTTGCAAGTAGATTGGTCAATCTATCAACCATGGTAAACGTTAAAACCTTGCTATCGCTGTTAGCGTTGGCAGCCAAGTCTAGACGCTTGGTAGTCGGAGGTAGATCTGGTTCACGTCGCCTGAACATTCTGTAATAGGGATAGTTTATTTGACTTGAATGCTACAGATAAGGTGATCTGCAATAGTGAACCTGAAGTTTGGAAGTCAACAGCGACCGTCATGAAACCATTTTAGAGCAGCTACGAAATGAACATATATATCCCTTGATATCCGCACTATCATCGCTGCTGTAGCTCAGTGTCAAAAGATTTGAGCGACAAACAAAACCTTTGTTCCTACCCAATCTCACGTCATTTGTGCCATAATGGATGCCAAAAAGACTGAACTAGGCATCGCACCCGTGGAAAGCCACCGTCCCGGCTCTCTGCTTGACACCGACAGAAAGCCGGTAGTCAATGAGTTGGTTGAAAAGTACGGGCAGACCCAACGTGGTCTCAAGCCCCGTCACGTACAGCTCATGGCCATTGGTGGCTCAATCGGAACAGCACTATGGGTAAGCCAGCTATTTGATTCCATCCATAACAAAGTCTGACAAGAAGCAGGTCGGCATCGGAGGCTATCTAAGTCAAGCGGGACCCCTCTCTCTTCTACTGGGATACACATTCTGGGGTATTTTTTTCATTTGGCCCACGTACCTGTGCGTAGCAGAAATGATGGCATATCTCCCCGTTCGCGGCTCCATTTTTGAACTTGCCTCTCGCTTCGTCGAGCCAGCTGTTGGCTTTAGCTTAGGCTGGACCTACTTCTTCGGGACGTGTATGCTTGTCTGTGTTGAGTACAGTGCAGTCGCCGCTGTGGCTGAGTACTGGGATAGTACGACTAATCCTGCTGTATGGATAGCCGTTTCAATGGCTATATGTATTTTTCTCAATGTTGTTGCTGTCAAGTAAGTATCCCAGTACCAATTATTATAACTGAAACTGATCATTCAATAGATGGTATGGCGAAGCTGAGTTTATTCTCGCTATAACCAAGGTCTTGTTGCTCATTCTCCTCGTCCTCATCACCATTGTAACAATGGCCGGTGGAAACCCTAAAGGCGATGCCTATGGGTTTCGGAACTGGAAGGACGGAGCTACGCATGAATATTACGCCAAAGGTCCCGCTGGGAAATTCCTCGGCTGGTGGTCTGTTGTTATCTATGCGGCATTTACGATCGCTGGACCTGACATGATCGCCCTCGCAGCCGGTGAGATCCAGAACCCTCGTCGGACTATCCCCCGCGTCGCCCGTATGATATTCTACCGTCTTGTCGGGTTTTATATCATTGGAGCCCTTTGTGTTGGCATTATATGCTCATCAAGAGATAAGAGGCTCATTAGCGCTATCGCGGACGGTTCTTCTGGCGCTGCTGCTAGCCCGTGGGTCATTGGCATTCAGAATCTTGGAATTGGATTCTTGCCTCACTTTATCAACGCCCTTATCCTCGTGTCTGGGCTTTCTTGTGGCAATGCCTATCTTTTCGCTGCTAGTCGAACGCTATATGGCCTTGCCAGAGGTAAGCCTGATCCACTCCTTATCGAAACTGACCAGACCACTGATAAAGCTTTTAGATCATCAAGCTCCCAAGTTCTTGATGAAATGTACCAAGACTGGAGTCCCAATCTACTCTACTGCGGCTGTCTCCTTGATCTCTTGCGTTACCTTTCTTGTGGCATCTAACTCTGCCATAGAGGTCTTCTTCTGGTTCGTCGACCTGACCACCACCGCGTTCATCGCTTCATACAGCTTTATGCTCCTTGCGTACATTGGATTCTACCGTGCTCGCAAGGCACAGGGTCTCACTGACGAGTCACTCTCTTACGTCGCGCCTTATACACCATACACTCCTATCATGGCACTCGCCCTGGGATGTACGGCGATCTTTTTTGTAGGCTTCGATGTATTCAGCCCATTTAGTGTGCGAGGCTTCGTCACCTCTTACTTCGCTGTTGCTTTTACTGCGGTTATGTATCTGATTGGCAAGATCAAGTATTGGAGAGAGGGTAAGGGCATCGTCAATCCGAAGGATGCAGATTTGATCACTGGAAAGGCTGAGATTGATGAGGAATGCAGGCACTGGGAAGAAGGAGGCATTGAGGAGGTTGAGAAGGCTAGACTGGCTGAGATGACCTGGGCCAGACGAGCCTGGGAGAGAATGTGGTAGTCGTGAGTTAGACAGCGCTGATGCGAAGTGCCTCTTAGCTGAAGATTACATTTTATCCTTGTTCCCCTGAAACACTTAAGTAGGAGATATTTCCTCATTGATCACCTGTAGAAATCGACTAACTTTGCGGTCACCAAAACGCCAACCATTTGAATTGAGAAAATAATTACAAAGATATATGGGTTTCCTAGAGGCTTGCATACGGCCTTTCCATAGTACATCATTCCCTGGTTTGAATCCATGCCAAGTTCTCTAAGAAAATACTGCAATCCATTCATCATTAACTGGTGAGAAGTTGTCGGTTTCGGGTGTCATAGTCAGCTTCTTGCAGCCTTTCTTGAGAGAAACCTTGTTGAAGCGATCCTCAATCCACGAAAGGTAATACTGCTGTGAAGCAGGAAGAACAGGACCGTGACCAAGGCCAGGGTATAGCCTAAACTCAGCCGTCGTCGAGCTAGCGAACGCTTTGCATGTTTCATTAAACGCCTCCTCAGAGGTGTCAGCATATACTATGGGATCTTCGGCGCCTTGGATCACAAGCATCGGAGCAGCTAGTTTATGAGGCCCTGCGCCATTATAAACTTTCTCCCATTTGATAAAATCGGGGTGTTCAATCCAGCTGGTGTTCTTGTAAAGTTGGCTGATAGTTAGGTTGCTGTAGAGGGTAGCTGAAGTGTAGAAACATCCTTGGTCGGCGAGAGGCATCCGGGCAAGAAGAATATCAGAAGCATAGTCCTTAACTTTGAGTGAGGGGTAGATCCTTGAAACTGTTTGTAGCAGGAGGGAAGAGAGAAAGTCTCCAGCAGGGCCATCTCCCGCACGGCGGATCGTTTCAGCAATAATCCTGCTTGGGACAAGGCCGGGAGAAAGGGCAACGGCGCCGAGAAGGCCTCCTACAGCCTCAGGCTTTGCCTCTCGCTCATTGGTGCGCCAAGAAGACATTCCGCCTTCGCTGTGGCCTACAACAACCCACTCCTTTGTAATTTTGCTGCCGAGAGCCTTGCGTACAGCCTGGACGCTCAAGCTGGCATCTGCTGCGTGGAGAATACCAGCCTCGTACTGAAAGCCTTGAGCCACGCTTCCCTGGCCTGCATAGTCAGGCGCAATAACGACGTAGCCTGCAAGGGCTAGGGCAAACGGAGCCGTCCACCCATAGAGTAGTGCGCGATGGTTCGATGGTGAGCATTGTCGGGTTCCGCCAGCTGTCCCATGCGTCCAAACAACGGTACGGAATGGCTTACTCCCCTGGGGATTGGTGTATGGAATAAGCACGATACCCGTAGCTGGAAGGGGTTTCCCTTCGATATCCTCAGACATGTAGTAGAAACGGGTCAATGATATGCCGGCGGGGACAGTCCATCGCCGATAGGCCTGCTCAGCTGGAATCTTTTCCCATTTTAATATGTCTCCAGTCGAATACTTTGACACATTTGAGGGGGTTGAATAGAAGGGATCAAGGGTGATGTCTTGGTTAACCCAGCGTTCTTCTTCCATAGCTAACACCTGTCGGTAGGCGATTTGGCAAGTGGCATCGCATCGATTTGGCTCATTGGCATAAGTGGGAGGGCTTTGAGGCGCTGCAAGAGCGCTTGCAATCAAGACAATGGGAAGGAGTTTGGATAACATGGTGCAGAGGAATGCTCAATGATCAGTGGGAGCCGGAGGAACAAGGGGACACTCGATGTACCTTCAGGATCCAAAGTTCTCCGGTAGCAGGATTATTGCAGGGACGTGTTGAATTTATACATGCTGTTAGCACTAGAAATGTCCCTCAGCGTTGTATGAGAGCTGTGGAATGAGGTTAGAATGTGGCGGTTGTAGTGTCTAATTAGACGTTAAGCCACAGCATTCCTAGAACCACCACGTGAGAGATAAATAGTGACTGGAAGTTATTAGTGTATAACTTGACATAAAATACAATGCAATTGAGTTTTACTACTTAACGATATCTCTTAACTCTTGGCTATATGGATAGTAGTTTATTACTAGAAGAAAGTAGCTCAGCCTCAAAGTATATATAACACTGAGGCATTTTCTAGTAGTTACTGGTGCTGTTCCTCATCGGGGATCTTATTGACAAGTCTGGAACTAAGCGAGTAGCGCATAAACCACTACCTCGCTTGGAATGTTAGCAAACTCAATTCATAACACGGTCTCGAAGGCTCTCACAACAAAGGAAATAGACCACTGCATTTAAGCTGAGCTCAACAGAGGTCGACCAACAAAGGAGCCATTCTATGATTAAAGGACTAAAATAACACTAGCACCAAGAGACTGTCGCTGCACGGTATTGCCATCGACAAGTTGGCAAGATAGTATACCGCTTGAAGATAATGAGAAATATGAAACCTTATTAAATGAAACAGATGGAGCTAGTCGCATACGAAGTGACTAAAAAACCTACTGCTGTTACCAGCGTCATACATATTCTCGTAGCGAGACATTTCGGTCTCTACCACATTAATACGCTAGTACAACGAGTGCGATGGAGAGAGGCGGCTAGGAGCAAATCATGACCGACGAGTCAGATAAAACTACGCAGGTGACACAATCTCAGAACTAGACTAGAGCTCAGGCGTGGCCGCTTTTGCCGACTTCCTTGAAAATCTGGGTTCTCTCTTCTTTAATTCTTTTGGTGCACTAGGCATCTTACATTTCTTAATAGTACTGATAGCTCCCTTCCGATTAGCCGGCAATTCATTCATCCAGAATCCTAAATCTAAATCTTGAGTTCTCGGTGCCAAGCTGCACTATTTCCAGCGTTACTAGTCCACTTTATGGTGAAATAGCCAATATTGTATAAATAGGCTTTTCTTCACCATTAGCATTTCCTCGATTGAGTTGTTGCGGCTGCCGTTCTGTGCGTGCTGAGATGATTGACATATCGCCAATGATATTGCCCTACTTCGAGCGACAAATAGTGGGTTGATGTCAGCAGATGTTCCGTCGTCCTGACGCTGTCTGAATTCCACTGTCAATAGTTGGTCAGTCGAATTTACTTTCTTCCTCCAACACGGAATACCATTGTTAGAGATCTGTTTTCTTTTTCGTCGCATCATCGATAAGATCTAGGATCGTGACCCTGGATCTGCATGTTGAAGAGCTTCTCCATATATTTAGTGGCTTCTGGACTACGCACTTACACGTTATGCAAGGAGAATACATGATTAGGTTTTGAGACGGCTTGGGGCAAGAGTCATAGTATTTTGTTGCCTAGTATTCCGTACGAGAAGAGTGTTGATCCAAGGTAGACTCGCGAACCTGTCCCGTACTGGAGTAATCAAAACAATGCCTGGGCATGAGCAGTGTGCACATATCTCAGGTCATTTGGCTGATAAATCCAAAGAGTAATTACGGGTGGTTATCATAGATAACGATATACTTACATTAAATTAAACCACTGTAGGCCCGTTACCATCAATTCTTTGAAGTTTCGTCACTTCCGCAAGACCCGGAATGTAATAGCCTACCGATGTTACAGTGGAAAGCTTGTCAGCAATGCCGATCCCAGGAAGAGGCATGATGACATGTAAGAATTTAGTCCCGCACAGCGCACAACCAATGAAGAACGCTACATTCCGAACTTGCCAATCGGCTAATCGAGTATCTGATCCTTCGATAAGACATGATAAATACCACGCAGTTCTCACTTTGCAACACTTTCATTTTCATTCGCAATCAGGCGGAGATCAAATAGGACGACAAGGCAAAATGAAGCACGTCAGTGTCGCTATCATAGGCGCAGGTAAGTAATCGTGCGACATTTGGTACTGATCTCTAACGTAGCAAGGCCCAACGGGCATTTCCATGCTCAAGCAGCTTCTGCAAGATGGCTTCAGCGCAACTTTGTTCGAGAGACGTAGTTCTGTCGGAGGATTATGGGCGTATGACGCAAAGAATGGATGGACTACGGCATTAGCATCCACGAGTGCGAATATCAGCAAGTATACTTGTGGATTTACCGATTTCCCAATACCAGACAGTAAGTCGGTTCCGAGTCTGCTGACGTACGTGATGACGCTGACTGGAAGCAGAGTATCCTGTATATCTGAGTGCAGCAAACTTTCAAGAGTTTATGCAGACTTATGCTGAGCACTTCAAACTCACAGAGCACATCTCGTTCAATAGTAGTGTTCAAATTGTCAACCGCAACAGCGACGATAGTGGATGGATAGTGCAGGTTGAGAAAATCGGGACTGGCGAAAAAGAGTCTCGCCCATTTGACAAGGTCGTTTTTTGTCATGGTTATCAGACTAAAAGAGTGATGCCGACATTTCCGGGACAGGACAAATTCGAAGGAGAGATTATACACTCACAGCAATACCGAAGGTCCGTGATACTCTGATACGCAATTCTTTGGCCCATACTGACCAGTTCTCTAGCCCAGAAGCATTCCAAGACAAAACAGTGGTGATCCTCGGCCTATCTACAACAACAGGCGAGATCACGCCGCAAGTCATCAGTACAGCAAAAAGGGTCTATGTCTCTCATAGAAGCGGCCAAATGATGGTCAAGCGTATGCGCAAAGGACGACCAACAGACTTGATAGTATCGTGGAGACGTCGACAGATTACACAATGGATGGCAAAGAACATACCGAATCTCTACAGATACTTGGCGGGCTGGGGAGCCAGACTTCTCTCGTCTCAGTTCTCGGATGTGAAACTTGACCCAGAATGGCGAATTCAATCATTTCGAAACCCGACGTTGCGATTACCGGGTCTTATCCAAGATATTGTTCCTCACCTACAAGATGGCAGTTTGACGAGTTTGCATGGAATTAAACGATTCTTGGGCGGACGATCAATCGAGTTTGATGATGGGACGATAGTGGATGACGTGGACAGCGTTATCTTGACTACAGGATACTGCGCCGACTTTTCAGTCGCTCCTTTCATCGAAAAGAGTTTGCCAAAGTCACCGACTTATCACGGACCTGCTATTCAACGCCTATATATGAATGTCTTCCCTCCCAAGTACGCTGACAGCTGTGCCGTCCTTTGCTACTCAGCATATGGCAAGAACAATGGTTTCTCATTCAGCGATGTCATGAACATGGCTATTTCAAACATTTGGCGAGGCGTGAGCCAATTACCGCCTTACAAAGAGATGGAGAAATGGGTAGATGACCATCAGAAATGGGTTGCATCAAACTGGGCCCGCGAGCCGCATCTCGACGTGAGCATGGTCAAACAGTATGAGTTCCAACCCTGGATGCACGAACAAGCCGGAACGGGTATGGAGAACCTTGGATGGGGATGGGCAGGGTGGAAGTTCTGGTGGAAGGATAGAGAGATGTATAACCTCATGAACCACGGTGTAGAGACAGCTCACATGTTTCGGTATTTTGAGACAGGGAAGAGAAAGACGTGGGAGGGCGCGAGGGATGAGATTATCCGTCAGAATAGGATAGTCGAGGAGAGCTTTTCTGGGAAGAGTAAGAAGCTGAGGGAGGAATAGGTTACAGCCAAGACAGGAGACGTTTTCTAGAACGACAAGTCCTGTGTGTTGGGCCCGGCATTAGAGTCGGATGTAGGTGGCTATAGTTGGATGCGCTGGAATTATGACCGCATTTCATTTACATTCCCTGCACATAACGGCCTTGCTTAAGCCCGGCGAACGGACCAGTTGCCTATATCCTGCAGCGCATAACTATTAGAGTCAGGAGAAAACGGTCGAGCTGCGGAATTGAACCCTAGCCGCCGATCCCCGATGCAACGCCCCTGCAGCGGGTGTTTCGATGGTTCTGGTTGGTGCATGTAACGACGTGCGGCTCAACGCCCCGGTTATGTGTCTGATCCCGCGGGAGTGGACCCCGGGCCAAGCTCTATGTTCGGGGATGGGCGGAAAGGCAGCTAGTGTGAGCCGAGACTATGCCGATCGTGGTGGTGTTCGTTGGGGTGGTATTGCACTGCCTGCTATGCCATGTGTGAGCCAAGGCTGTAGGTTCTGCACTTGATTTTGGGTCTGGTAGTTATTGGTTCAGTATGTATCCGTGTAATAGGGGAGTTGGTGGTGCAGTTGACCCCTGACTTGTTCTGGACTGAATGCCGAGGTCGTTACATTCAACGAGACCTCCCCTGGTTTAAGCCGGGATACTAAGAAATTCTACTCCGTATTGATTAATCGATAAATAGCAAGTTGCATCCGACTTATGCTGTACCTCACCATCCATTCATTACAGTCATTCCTTCATTCTCCCTCGTTGACCAACCACGGCCACAGGGACGTCATTCTTTTATCACCCTCGTTTGATTGGATCTCACTTAATACACCATGAGACACGCCTTCTTTGCCGGCCTTCTGGTCGCCCCAGCTTCCGTGTGCGCCGTCGCCCTCACCGGCTACGAGTACATCGTCGTTGGCTCCGGTGCCGGAGGAGGTCCTCTGGCTGCTCGCCTCGCATTGGCTGGTCACAAGACTCTTCTCATCGAAGCTGGTGACGACTATGCCTCGCTCAACTACACCGTCCCTGCCTACTCTGCCAACGCTTCGGAAGATCCTGAGATCTCGTGGAACTTCTTTGTTCGTCACTATGCTGATGATGAGCGACAAGCGCGTGACTACAAGACTACTTATGATACTCCTGACGGAGAGTATACTGGTCTTAACCCTCCTGAGGGCGCTGAGATGAAGGGTACTCTGTACCCCCGCACTCAAGCTCTTGGTGGCTGCACGGCTCACAATGCTTTGATCGCTGTTTACCCTCACCAGTCTGACTTTGAGTACATTGCCTCTCTGACCGGTGATGACTCCTGGTCAGCGGATAACATGCGCAAGTACTTTGTCAAGGCCGAGGATAACAACTACCGCCCTGCTGGCGAGGCTGGCCACGGTTACGATGGCTGGCTCAGCACTGAGACTGCTCCTCTCAGCATTCCCCTCAACGACGAGCAGCTCTTTAGCATTCTTGGCGGAGGTGCCGTTGCTCTGACTGAAATGAGTGGCAAGAACATCACCTTGGATGGTCTGCTTGCCGACGATGCCAATGCCGACACTCTGGCTCGTGACCAGGAGGCTGGCTTCTACCAGATCCCTCTGTCTACCAAGGATGCCAGCCGTATTGGACCCCGTGAGTTTATTCTCTCTGTCCGTGATGCCAAGTACTCCAACGGTACCAAGATGTATCCTCTCGACGTCCGAACCAACTGCTACGTTACCAAGGTCACCTTCGATGACTCCAAGCCCCCTCGTGCCAATGGTGTTGAGTTCCTTGACGGCAAGCATCTCTACAAGGCTAGCCCTCTTGCTACCGGCGCTGCTGGCACTCCCGGCAACGCTACTGCTTCTCGTGAGGTCGTCGTTGCAGGTGGTGTTTACAACACTCCCCAGATCCTCAAGCTCAGCGGTATCGGACCTGCTGATGAGCTGAAGAAGTTCGACATCCCCGTCATCTCCGATCTTCCCGGTGTCGGTACCAACTTGCAGGATCACTACGAGATCTCCGTCCAGGGAACTCTCGAGAACAACTTCACATCCTTCGATGGCTGCACCTTTGGCCTCTACACTGATGTGGACCCTTGTGTCGACCGCTGGGAAGCTCCCGTTGATGGCGATCACGGCATCTACTCCTCTTCCGGCCTTGCTGCCACTATGTTCTACAAGAGCTCCACTGCTGAGAAGGACAACTTTGACATCTTCGCTTTCGGTGGTCCCGTCAACTTCAGAGGATACTTCCCCCAGTACGCTGTCAACGCCACCATCGAGCACAACTGGTTCTCATGGGCTATCCTCAAGGCTCACCCCCGCAACAACGCCGGTGAAGTCCTCCTCAAGTCAGCTGATCCCCTCGACATGCCTGCCATCACCTTCAACTACTTCGACACTGGCAACGGCGACTCCTCTGCTGATCTCCAGGCATTGTACGAGGCCGTTGAGCTTACCCGAAGCGCACTGGCCAACCAGCCCGTCAACGTCACTGAGGTTCTTCCCGGTGCTGGCGTTACTTCTCAGAAGGACATTGAGACTTATGTCAAGGATGTTGCTTGGGGTCACCACGCTTCCTCGACTTGTCCCATTGGTGCTGATGATGACAAGATGGCTGTTCTGGACTCCAAGTTCCGAGTTCGCGGTGTTGCTGGTCTTCGTGTTGTTGATGCTTCGGTTTACCCTCGCATCCCTGGTACCTTTACAGCTGTGTCGACCTATATGGTTGCTGAGAAGGCTGCTGATGTCATGCTGGCTGAGCTTGAGGAGTAGATGTTTATGAGACAAGTGGTCATAATGTATATTAATGTTGAGCCTATCTTAGCCGAATACTAATACCAAGTAATGTTTGAGGTATAAATCTTTCGCATTGATTGGTCAACTCGTGATGTTTGTCTATGACGGATCTGGCTATTCTCTCTGAGTCTTGGTCTACCTAAGCAAAGCCGAGGTTCAAAGTATACTTCAGCGGCGTCTTGCCTGTGATGTAAACATGGCTCCCTTGCAAAGTGAGATTACCCCCGTGCCAACTATACTGCTCACCCGCATCAGCTGCAATTGGTCCCTTTCCATTTCCTGGCCCGAAGGTGATCTTATCATCTCCCATGCTGTACTCTCCCTTCCCTTCAATAAGATGGTAAATCGTTGTGTTGTCGCTATCAAGAATCTCCTTCACTCCCTTGAACTTTCCACCCTCTCGGAAAGTCAACTCAAAAGTCAACTCGACATTATCCTCTCCCGAAACTTCAAAATCGAGATCATAACCCTTCTTCGTCGGCTTAATCTCAACATCGGTTTTAAGACGACGAACACTGGTTGGACGATTCGTAAAGTCAAGCATAGCATAAAAACGACCATCGACCGACTTGGACAGCGCATATGTCCCGTTGTCGTCACGCTTATCAGCTGGAATAGGTAGGTAGTACGGAACTTCGATCTCACTCCCCAACTTGATGGTACCATCCTTGGAGAGCTCAACGCCATTCGATCGGAAGTGACCCATGCTGAAAAAGCTAGCACTAAGACGCACGGCTTCAAGAACAGCCTTTCCGTTCCAGGCTCGGAACATGGTCGGATTCGTCGAAAGGCCCGAGCCCATTCGGTTGTAGAACTCGGCCTTCTTTCCCTCCGTGGTATACCAGTCCGACCCACCAAATGCCGACACTGTGAGTTTTCCTCGCCTGGCTCGCACGAGACCCGCTGACTTGTAATGCTTCTTGAAGTCGGAGAATGGTTGCTTTGATATGGGTAATTCTGCGGCCAAATCAGGGCGTTCGATGAGGTTGCCGAGAAAATCGCCCAATTGAGGTCCAACTCGCTTCTCGATGAGACGAGCCATTGCAGCGAATCGGCCGTTCTTGTCTCGCAGAGCAAGCTCGCGAAATTGTGGGTAAAAGTTACCCATGTTGTCCCCTGAAGGCTGAGACTGGTCCTGTCGACGGCTCTGAATCGTCTCCATCTCGCCGTTTGGCTCTGCATGCTCAATTGAAAGCTCGAGGTTTTTGCGGACAAAGCTGACCAATCCTGTGTAATTGAGCTCGTGAGCTACTGTCAATAGAGAAGGATTCGACACAGCTGAGTAGTAGTTAGGGCTACGCTCCGAGTAGATGCCATCAGCGTCGATATCAATGCCCTCTGCAAGCCACTCATCGATCATCTCAATCAAGCTGGGATCCTCAATAATGTTCGAGATTCGTGCCAAGGCGCTGCAAATCTTCCATCGATGATTTGGGGTATGGATTCCGCCCTTTGCAAGTCCAGGCGCAGCCTTTTTGAGAATACCACGCATGGCTTTGGCGAAAGGTTTCGAAGCCTCGTGATCGTCGCGTTCGAGGATGCGTACCATTATACCAAAGTCTTCGATCAAGAAGCCGGTATCAGGAGGGGAGTGTCGATTGCCGACGGTGTAAGTTCCATCGTCATGCTGAACCTCTACCAGTACAGAGAGCATCTCCTCGATATGAGGCAACAGAGATTCATCGTGGTAGTAGGTTGAGTTTGGCCATACAAATGGTGTGACAAGGCGACGGACCTCACGCGTCAATGACCTTGGTGAGCCAGTCAATGAGGCATTTTTACCATCGATAACGGTTTGGACCTGAGAATCGGCAGACTTTGTGAGAAGCTTTAGACTGGTCCAATCCTGGGATGGGGTAGAAGCGGCAGAGGCGGTGATGGCAAGCAATGCCACGCCTGCGGCCCTGAGGGCACTCGATAGATGCATTGGAACGCGATAAGACTGGAAATCCGTGCACTGGCTACATGACGAGAGTCAGCGCATGAGACCAGCTTAAATAAGTAAACAAAAACTGCCAAGCCCGAGGTTCGGTGTCTGATATACCGATTACAGCAACATCGGGTTCATGAAGAGCTGCCGAAGCCCACTTCCCCGCGGGGAAAGCTTCAGTACAGGTTAGATCAGTGGGGGGTGCTGTTGGCTAGCACGATTAAGCTTAACCTTAGTAAATGAAGATGGACATTGGGGGATCTCGGACAAGTGTCCGAAATATTGCAATTGGTTGTTAGAATAAACTTGCTCATTGCATATAGCTTCATGGCAGTAATGCAGTATCATGGAGGTAGGTTGTGAAATGATAGACGAAAGTTTCACCCGCCGCCAACGGATGAAAATGTTTATTTTGTTCTCCATTGACTTCAATGGCTTCTCGACATTCACTAAACTCGCTGTGGTGCAAAAGAGTTGAAATGGGTATGAGATAGTGTAACAGGCCAAATCTGTTCAATAGGCCATCCTCGCGTCTATCATCTAGCGTCATGTAAGCTGTCGAACAACGGAAAAGTCGTGATGAAAATATCTTCATGAATTTACCCGGTAGCGTTAAGCTAACGTCTTGCGGAGCCGGCTCGGCCGAGCCGAGCTCCGTCGGTTTTTGATCAACAGGCGTCTCTGTAAGGAGTAGATCATGTATAATCATTTAAATTTATTTAGATTTGACTCAAAGTCAACATATCTCTTCTAATATTTTGACAGAAACTCTCAGATTTCAAAAGACCATCCATTCAATTGAGATGCTTCCTACTATGCGTTCACTTGGCCGCACAGCTCGTGGAGTTCCACTACATGGAAAACCATCAACTCCCTCCCTGTTAGTCTTGGACGACTATCTTCGGATCTCAGCGAAGCATTTTGAGCACTTGCAGCATCCAAAATTACAAGTTGAAGTCTCTGATACCTACCTTCCTCAGCGAACTGCTGAAGAAAAGAGCAGCTTGGTAGAGAAGCTCTACCCGTACGACATCATCTCCACCATGCGTGAGCGAACACCATTCCCTGGGGAGCTGCTACGTCAATTACCAAACTTGAAGTTATTGCTATGTACTGGTACTCAGTTTGAGACCTTTGATCTAGAAGCTGCCAAGAAGCTGGGGATCACAGTTGCTTCAGCGCTGGGTCGAGGACGCAGTGACGGAGCACAGCATAAGCAGGACATACGGAAAGGAGGAAGCCATCCTGCCACGCACCATACATGGGCTATGATCCTTGCTCTAGCTAGAAACGTTGCAGCAGA
Organism: Fusarium sterilihyphosum; assembly: GCA_013186845.1. Taxonomy (NCBI): domain Eukaryota; kingdom Fungi; phylum Ascomycota; class Sordariomycetes; order Hypocreales; family Nectriaceae; genus Fusarium; species Fusarium sterilihyphosum. The sequence continues at coordinate 26,889 of JAAOAU010000260.1, read as the reverse complement.
CGATGCGTCTATCAAAACTGGCGGGTGGCAATCAGACATGGCTCTTGGTCTATCAGGAAAGACTCTGGGAGTCGTTGGTCTGGGGAGGCTGGGAGCAGCAGTGGCGAGAATCGGGTCTTTAGCATTTGGCATGAAGATCAAGTGCTGGAGCAGCAGCTTAGACCAAGCCAAGGCTGATGAGATGGCTGTCAAGCTTGGCCTGCCTACTGTGGATGAAGATGGCGACAAGACCTTTCAAGCAGTGAGCAAGGAAGAGCTCTTTGCGACAGCTGACGTAGTCACTCTGCACTACGTTTTGAGTGAACGATCCCACGGTCTTATTAGTGTCAAGGAACTCAAAGCGATGAAGAAGTCGGCAATGCTGGTCAATACATCCCGTGGCGCACTCATTGATGAGACGGCATTGCTGGGTGCAGCGAATGAGGGTTCCATTCGCGGCGTTGCATTGGATGTCTTTGAGTCCGAGCCTCTACCTGCAGATAGTCCATGGCGGTCTCAGGACTGGGGAAAGGGCAACAAGAGTCGGGTTCTGGTGACACCTCATATGGGGTATGTCGAGGAGGGCATTATGAATAGCTGGTATGCTGAACAGGCAGAGAATGTTGAGAGATGGTTGGACGGAAAGGAAGTTCTTCATCAATTGGTTTAAGGCAGCACTTGTTGTCTCTTCAGCATGTGTGTAGCTGAATAACTAAATATGGCAAAGACAACTCGATGTAAGTGACACATTGCGTGCAGTATATTAAAGAGAATCTAAGCAACTCTCAAATCATATCTAAGGTAAATCATCAACGCCATCGTATGAAAGAAACCTGCTCTAATAATATCAATAAATACATTCTAAATCATCTTCATTCTGATCTGTAATCATCTCATCAACCGCCGACAAGAGCACTGAGTGGACGTCCAAGTTCTTTCACTCCTCAGCTTGCTTATTCGCCTCAGGCTCTTGTCCCACAATTGACTCGAGTTTCTCTCGGAACGAATCGTCGTAATAGCTCATAACAGAGGACGTCCGCGCAGTGTCCATTGACGTGCGAGGCGACGGGGCATACGCACTACCATCCGCTGAGAAGATGGACTCGCGCACTGACGCGGAATACTGGCTGCTCGTGTTGCGCGCTGGGAGTTGGAGGCGCTTGGAGGAAGCGGATGTGACGGAGAGGTTCTTCTTCTCGAACATGGCGAGCTTGTCGGAAACAGAGCCAGCTCGTTTCTGAAGCACGGTCAGGTCGTTGTTTGGTTTGGTGGTGTCTTTCTCTTCGAGCTTGCGCATCCAGGCGAGGCGGTCGCTCAGTGCGCCTGGTCGCTTTGAGTTGACTCTGACGAGAGGGGTTTGGGTTTCTGAGGAGGGTGACTCGGCGGTTTTGGGGGAGGGTCCGAGGCTGGTGGGTCTTTTTAATGCCAATTGAGGGTTTCGTGGGATTTGAATGGCCTTGGATGGTGTAGAGGTAGATGGCGAGTCGATTGGGCTGGTGCTGAGTGGTCTTGGTGGTGGGGGCATAGCTAACCGTGCCTCACGCTCTGCAGTCCATCTTGGTGATTCTTTTACAGATGGAGTAGATGGCGTGGTGAGGAGGCTTTCATTCGGCACCAGTCGAATAGTGGCGGTGCGTAGTGCGTTTGTATCGTGATCTTCGTTAGGAGCCTGGAACATAGCCTCCAGGTCTAGAGGTAATGACTTGCGATGGTTCTTGAGGTTCTTGACCGGCTGGTGAATTAAATGCCTGGCCTCGACTGGCCGACCACGGTCCAAAATACTAGGCGTTGTCGACGCATCTGGACTGTTGAGGGCTTCCAGCGCCGACGCTCGAGCTTGGTGCTGGTCTGCATCGCTGCTGTCGATAAAAGTCAAGGGTCGAGAGGCTTCATTGCGATGAAGTGGCTTCCGCGAAAAGTGATGACTAAGTCTCGCTGACGGCGCGTCGACATGCTGTTGCTGTTGCTTGTCGGCGTCCTTGGACTGGAGGAGCCAATTACTCGGGAGACGAAGGCTCTCGAGGCCGTTTAACTGAACATCAAGTCGAAAGTCGGACGCGTTGTTGGACTGCGCAGCGTGATCGAGGCCGGACCTGACGTCGGGCTTGGATTTGGCTTTATTGAGGCGGCGCAGCGGGATCAGGCTGGAGAGCTTATGGGCCAGCGGTCGCCACAGAGGTTTATCGTTGCTGTTGCTGCTGCTGGTCTTGTTGCCTGCCATTGTCTTACGACTCTCTTTTCCTCTGGAGATCAAAAGGGTTGCATCAAAGGTACCGATTGCATCACACACTATTCTTTCTGGCTGCTGTGGAAAGCAGTCATAAGTTTAGCTGCTCTGTGTTTGTTTACAGGTCCATGTTTTGGTTTGGGGCAAAAGGGGCGAGGAATGCGTTGCATTGCTCGCTTGACGCTACCCCTTCATTGTTTCAAATGACCCGGTGCCTAGTTCGGGCTTAGCCGATATTACTGCATGATTTCGCAATAGGCTTGACTACATTCAGGATAGTCTTCTCCAGTAAAAGAGGTGGGGTAGACTTGCCCGAGGTTACATTCTAACGGTCTTCACTAACCTATAGTCCAGTAATTTGGAACAGTTGAAGATACTCAATGGCAAACGATGGACAATAAAATGTATAGAGAGATGTAACTGGATTCATGTTAGAAGAATATCTGTATCTCCATATGTTGAAAGGTTGAAGTGAGCTGATGTTGTTGTCTGTGCTTTGTTGGTGTCTCGCCAAAACGTAAATGTCATCAAGCTTAATGCCCTGCAATTCACGGGTCAAATTCTTCACGGTCATGTTCCCAGGCAGCAGCGCTATTGTAAATTGGACCTGCCAAGCGCAATTGCAATGTTGAAATGCAATTTAATCCCGTGATCTCTCATGTGATTCAATGACGTCTTAAAATCCCCAAAGTCAAGTTCTTACAGCTCATCTCATCAGTAAAATGCGCACTAACGCCAATTGATCGGCATAGCAACGTAGCTTGATTAATTTAGTGAATTTGTTCCCAACAACACTAAGCAGAGTCATACAAATGACGTTTTACAAGACACTCTCGAAACCCTTCACGTCTCACCACAGCTCAGTGCGTCACCTGAGTGCGATGCAAATCTTGGTTTAATTGCCAGACTCGAAGTTAATTAGGACTTTTTAGTGTGTTGGATTAATATATCTTATTAATACATTATAAGCTTTAGGAATTAATTAAATACCAGACGTAAATATTTAAGATTATTAACTCCTATATATTAGAAGTAGTATTAAGCTGATTTTATACTTTAATCCTGTGTTATGTATAGTATGCCTACTACTATTTAAGCTTGTGAGACTCTAGAATAATAGAAAATATCCCAGTGGAAAAGTATCATCGCCCTTGACATCAGACCATAGTGACTCGTCAGTCTTAAAACAGATGCCGACTGGCTAGATGGCAATCCCAGCTTAACAACCTATCCTCGAGGTGCCTTTCCAAAATTTTAATGTTTATACCAAACCTCTGTAGGATCTCTCCTTGCTTGCATCTTCTTTACAAGGCTACCATCTTCTCCAGTCTCATACCTTAATAACTAAACTCTTCCACTAGGCTCTACCGATTTATAAATATCGTCATCCAGGATATTATCCGGCTTTGTACCAGGCTTATGATTTAACAAAGGGATATTATAGCCGAGTAGCGCTTTTCTAACTTGATGAAGCTTTCTCATAATCACATACCTATCCCTGTCTTTCAAATCGCCGCATGAAATAAATATTCATTTAGAGAATCCACAAACCTCCGTGTACTAGTCAATAGTGAATATAAAGTGAGGGCCATCCTCCTGCCAGGAATCTAATTGATACGAGGCTATTCCGTCGTTCTCAGTAGTCTTCTTCTCTAATCTTCTATTCGAGGCATTTAAGTAGAACGTCTGGTACCTGGCACCCTTACTAGGTAGTTATCCTCTGCCCGGAATCACATAGGGAGTATCTGAGACGCGATAGTCTTACCTTGGCGTATCATTCCGCCCATTTTAAGTACCTACAAGACATTAGTCCAGGAAGCTCTATATGTCATCATTTGCTTCAGGTGTGTGGATGTCTAACCACTGCTGAGTCGGATGAATCATCAGCCTGAAAGTGCTAGCTATACTTATTGCCAACCACAATAAACAACCTACCATTTGTCCTCAATTAGAGTACTTTCAGCCTCTGATCCAATCTCTCCATGTGAGCCAGTAGATTAAATGACCAGAACATATATGGGAATATCGATACTCTAAATATCGGGCTTTTTGTCCTCCCCATACTTATTCACCAAAGGATATTACTTGATCATGACGACGACGTCTTCTTTATAAGTATTGCCCTTAGAATTTTATACCATAAGATCGCAAAACTCATAATTTAGAATCCCGCCTTGACAGATGTTTTCGTGATAAGAGTTCCCAATTCCTTCCCGCGGAGTAATAGTCTGGAAGTGCGGAGAGCGTACCGCAGCGATAAGCCTAGCTCTTAGGGGGCATGCTGCATAATAGATAACTAGCCAAGAATAGAAAGGCTATCATTGTGCTATCTCATAGCGCATTGGAATATCGAAAAGCTTTTCCCGGATTAGATTTAGCTCATACGGCTTAACGATACCCCATACTAGCTATCTATCCGCCATGCCCAACTTTGTATCACTACCCGCTAGGCTTAGGTCCGACAGAACATAACCGGCTGCCGCCAGCCCATTTCCGCTGCCTTGGTACGGTGCACCGAGGATATATTATAGGCGATTCCCACTCTTTACTTGGCGAATCGTAGTTCCCTCTTCCCCCCTTTCACCGAAATCTGTCAAATAATTGAAAGACACCATGGATCCTTCAGCTTTCTGTGTTATTTTTGTTCCTGGCGCTTGGCATCCAGCACGATGCTTTAAGGCAGTGGGTGACATCCTTGAGCACGCTGGCTTCAACGTTGACTACGTCGACCTTCCTTCAGTTGGTGCAGAGCAGATGCTCACCGACTTCGCCCCAGACGTTGCGGCCATTCGACAGGCCATATCCCAAGCTGCCGCCAAGGGCCAAAAGGTCATCCTCGTCGCTCACTCGTATGGCGGCATCCCTTCCGCAGAGGCAATCGGCGCCTTTGGGCCTGGCGGCGCCGTTGCACACTTTGTGCTCTGCTGCTCGTTCATCATCCCGAAAGACAAGTCCTTAATTGCTGCTTTCGGCGGCCAAGATCTCCCATGGTGGTCTATCTCAGAGGACAGACTCTCCGTTCAGGCATCTACCCCGGAGAAAATCTTCTATAATGACCTGTCGCCTGAACAGGTCGCAGCGATTGTACCTGTTCTAAAGCCACACAGCTACCAGGTTTTTCATACGCCTCTTACATATGAAGGGTGGAGGCATGTACCGACAACGTACATTTACTGCTCTTTGGATGCTGCGATTCCTATTCATATCCAGAAGCTGATGGTTGAGGAGACGGCTAAAGGTGTTGATATTAACACTGAGGAGATCAGTGCAGGACATAGTCCTTTTATTAATATGCCTGAGGAAGTTGCATCTTGTATCCAGAAAATTGCAAAATGAGTTCCAAGTCAGTGCTTTCTTATATCTTCTCTCTTGATATAGCTATATCCATATATTGTCTCTAAAGTAAGTTTCCAGTAAACTGTCGCCGATTCGCGAGCGTGACAACGTCCGTCTGGCACGGGTCGAGGAAGCAGCCGCGAGTATTGAAGCCAAGGTAGAAGCTTCACTTATCCTGTAGCGCCGTATAATTATTCTGGCTTGCGGCCATATACATAGCGCACTACAAAATAACCATGTATCTTGCGGTTGCGAAGGGCCTTCCTTATACCCATCAGGAACACCTGGTACTCATCTTTTGGCCACTGCAGCACATTATTCCACAACAGCAGAGTATATCCTTGAACAACGTGTGAGTGTAGAACAGAGACAAAGGATAGACTCAGCATACCTTCAATATCATTCTCCAATGTCAGCTTAACAAATCGGCCGACCTCGGCAAGTCTTGGGTCTTTGGGCCAATCCCCAATTGGAATCTACAATTGTGAACACAATCAGCCTTGCGAGAGCTCACAGATCAACTTCGAACTCACCTTGTAGTCCGCTGTCTTGATGTCAACAAACCCCGCCTCTTCGATCCCCTTTGGTTGCAAATCATGCACAAAGAACGTTCGACCAATAGCTTTACCGCCCTCTTCATACAGCTTGTTGCACAACTTATATACCTCTTGTTCTTCAGCTGTGCCATCGTCACTGCGGAAATGAATGTCGGCTTCGACAGACTCAACCCAACCGCCAGGCGTACAAACACGGTAGGCCTGTTGGTATAAAGCGGTCCAGTCTTGGATAGCTCCGAAGAGATAACGCATGTGGACGAAATCAAAGGTGTTGTCTTTCCAGGTCCATGTTTCGGTGGCATCGTCGATCTCAAAACGTACATTTGGGGGGACCCATTTTGGCTGTGTTGGTGAGAGATCGGTTGCTGTTACTTCAGCTTGCGGAAATTGATCTGCGAAGTCTCTGCGAGTGTATCAGTATCGCGTCGCTTGGTGGAACTTGTAGCTATCGTACATTGCCCAGATCCCTAGTCGGCTTATTAGCTATGATCACGAACCACTTCTACAGAGACTTACCACTTCCCGTGCCGACGTCAAGTGCTTTCTATTCACATGTCAATGCGACAGTTTTTGACATCAATGCGACTTGTTCAGATACCTGGACGTTATCTCCAATGGGTGCCAGATATAACTGACCGTCGAGCAGAACCGTCAAGTAATGATGGCTGAGGTTGCAATGAGTAGGAAGCTGTTAGGGTTGAGGGTATTAAATCTCACCTAATGTCAACAGACTCTAGTTGTTGCTCATCATTCGGGAAAGAATATTCAGTCACGAACTTGTCGCTATGGAACGTGCGACCCTGAATACTTCTGTAATGAAGGATGCTTGAAGAAACAGAGGCAGTTGAGCTGTCACTAAAAATTGCTATGAGTATGGACCGATCATGCCGGGAGTAGTAAATCTTACGCGTCTGTTTCAAGTGTTGAGTCGGCGTCCTCTCGAACATCCTTTACAACACGTTAGCATAGCGATTGGTACAGACCAACTCACAAAACCTCACGTCATCGTTGTCTGCGGCGGGAATAAGTTCGGTCTGTGGAGAAGGTGTCGACTTGGGCCCATACGCCGGGGATGACGGCCCAGTTGGTGATTTAGTCTTTGGCGACGACATGAAGAACTATCGTAATGCGACGTTGAGTCAAGATGATTGCGAGAGATATTTTTGACAGTTCAAATTGGGTGGACGTGAGAGGGAGAGGGGAACCCTGGCCTCGCCAATGACCAACTGTGCTGACGTTGCATCATGGTGGGCTGAGTAACAGCCATTTTTTATCAGATCATATCATGATCTGTACAGTTCATTGACGTCCATAAGTGAAATGCCGCTATGAGAAAGGGCAGCAACAATATGCACAACTTACGTGGCGCAGCCACCAAGGACATTAATTCAGCTGCATCTTATGCAATGAAAGTGATAAATCCTCGATTGGACTCTATGCATTATCTAAAATGTCTAGGAGAACGCGAAACTAAACATGCGACCAATAAACCAGCAACCTGTAATATTTAAACATTGATTGGAGATTCTTTCTTTATACCGATTTACATCGTCCTCAGTTATCTAGTCAGTCTTTGTCTTCCCGGACTGAAACAAGCTCTTGACCCTTCTATACAATAGTATAGTGCAGCCTACAAGACTGCCAACAACCAGGGGAAGTCCGTACCGAAACCATGTTTTAGGTTGCCAAAGGCTCACTTGAGGAATGAATGGCCTGTTTTCCAGTTCGATCGTCTCTGGAGTTTCGTCTGCTCTTGTGCCAGTGAATGACTCAAAAGCCTGAAGCACGATCTGCACAACTTGCTTTGGCTGACTCAGGAATGGTGAATGGCTTGTCTTCAGCTCGGTATAAACCACGCGAGCACCCAGCATCCTCACCATCCCGATCTGAGCTTTCTGGATAAGAACAGGTAGCCCCTGATCTTCAACAGTTCCAATGAACCATACAGGCACATCTAACCACCCGGAGTATGAGTACTCCCTACCTTCAAATAGTGCTTTGAGGCTTTGCGTGGTGAGCATAGAAGTCGCGTGATCGGCCTCGGCGGGTGGTAGATCGTGGTAGAAGAATTTCTGAGGGCGGACTGTGAGATCTGCATAGCCAGTCTTTTTGTTGACGCGAAAGAACGGTGGAGTTATGTTGAGAAAGTGGTCCATGAAGGTGAGCCCAGTGAAGCAAAATCCGGTTGCAATGGGGATAATACCGACGACGTGTCCTGTCTCTGGCGTTCGTTCGCTGGACGTCGGTGTTGGCATTGAACTTTGGCCTGATGCGGATGACCCGGCTGGCCTAGAGAAACCTTTGACAGCACTGTTGCCAACCGTTCCTCCATAAGAATGCGTAATGACAATCACGTCACGGCTATTTTCTGTTTCCTGTCTGATAGCAGAACGGACGGCGTCAACGTCGTCTTTAAATGTTGCCATTGGATCATCCATTGTTGTTGGAAGCGTGACGGGAATGCATCTCAAGTGATGTTGGTGTTGTAGCTGTTCCATTACTTTGACGTAACATGATGGCTTATGCCATGCGCCGGGTACAAAGACCAAGCTTGTTTCACTGGACATTCTGTAGTGGCGATAGGTCGATATATTGGTAGAAGACAGATTAATAGAGAAAAGAGACGAGAGGATTAAGAGAGCGACAAAGTAGAATATAAGTAGCGAAGAGCAAAGCGTGGAGATGATAAATATGGGAGTCATGGAGAAATGACGATCACTTGCCTGATTCGGACTGATTGACGAGCAGACTTGAGGGGCAGCGGACTTTATTAACCAATCAAGTCGCAGAAGTAATCGTTTAGTGCACATTGGAACGATTTACCTCCACTATAAATCTTCTCTGCCGTTCTTCCTACAAGGCTCAATGTATGATACAAGTCAAATTGGCGATAGTGGAAAGCTCGACAATACGCCAGTACGACTGTGAGAACTTGTTTAAGCTATAGATAGGAGAGGACTACAATGTGCATTGCTGAAGACTAGGCGAGAGTAATAGTATATGTCTGTCCTGACGTGGTGTCAACCTCATCAACTCCCTTTCCATCAATCTCAAAGCTTGATCCGCCTGCAACCCTCACTTTCAAAGTATTCCCCAGTCTAGATTTGACTTTCGCTTCCACAAGAAGTCCATCTTTCCAAACGATGGATACCTGGAAGCCCCCACGAGCAACAAGTCCAGAAACAGAACCAGTCTTCACCTGGGAGCCCAGTGCAGGTAAGATATGCACAACACCAGCTTGGCTCTGAACCAGAGTCTCCGCCACTGCAGCAACCAGACCGAAATTGCTGTCAATCTGGAACGCCTGACCAGGCTCGATATTGTGAAACAGGTTTGGGGCGGGATGTCGTCCCAGGAGAGTCTGAATGTTGCCATAAGCCTTGTCGCCGTTGAGCAACCGAGCATAGAGTGCTGCTGTCCACACGCGTGACCAGCCAGTGGATGCACCACCTGCAGCGAGTCGAAGTTCGATACTCTTCTGGGCTGCATTTGCAAGGGTTTTGTTGAGAAGAGGGGACATAGCTTTAGCGGGGAAGAGATCGACGAGGTGTGAGTAGTGGCGGTGTCCTGGTTCAGCTTCTTTGTAGTCTTTGCGCCATTCCTGGATCTGACCTCGCGCACCGATTTGAGTAGGTCGTAAACCATCTCTGTAGCCCTTCACCTTTGAAAGGACCTTGTCTGTGCTAAGGTCTATGCCAAGAATACCTGCAGTCTCGATGACGTTGGAGAAGAATTCGCGCAGTAGAGAGTTGTCCATGGTGATGGAAATATCGAGAGACTCTTTGCTCCCAGCCTTTGACCCATCCTTGGGAATGATAAAAACATTCTCGGGCGAAGTTGAAGGTCCGGAAGTCCATTGACCGTTGAATTTAAAGAGATAGCAGTCGAAGAATGCCGCGATGTCTTTAAATAGCGGCCAAGCCTTCTGTCCCAAAAAGTTTTTGTCACCAGTAAACCGATAGTGCTCCATCATGTGCTGAGAAAGCCAGAGGTTACTAGATGGCCAGATGGTATAAGCTGTTCCACTGTCGTGAGGAGCCGAGTCACCCCAGAGGTCAAGATTGTGGTGCGACACATAGCCTGGACAGCCATACATCTTGGTAGCAACTTGTGATCCTTTATCACGGCTGCGATACATGAGGTCCCAAAGTGGCCTGAGGGTGTCCGGGAGGTCTGTAGTCTCAGCTAGCCAGTAGTTCATCTCTGTGTTGATGTTGACGGTGAATTTACTTCCCCTGTTTGGTCGATTAGTTAATTCCACGTCTCGCTTCACGAAACAGAAGGCAAAGGAGAACAAGCTTACCAAGGAGGGTTATACTTGTCGTTCCAAATACCCTGCAAGTTTGCTGGCACTCCTAGCCCAGTACCCCCAGTGTCTCTAGAGGAAGAGACAAGCAAGTGGCGGCCAAATTGGAAACCCAGCGTAACAAACTCAGGGTCATCGTTCGGGTTACTCGCGTATGCACTAACTCGCTTGTCCGTTGGCTGACTCGAGGTGCTGTTGTTTGATCCGAGGTCAAGGTCCACGCGTTGCATCAAGTTCTGATGGTCTGAGATGGCTTCAGCTTTGAGAGACTCGAACCCACGCTTGACCGCCTTGTCTAGCTTGGCCACAAGACCAGCTTTCCAGGCAGACTCGGAACTCCACTGGAAACTTGTTTCTACATCCAGGAAGAGATCAACCGTGGATGCTTTCGTGATGTTCAGTCCAGACCCGCTTGCCTTCACGGTCCCTAAAGTGTGTATCATATTAGTTATTGATGTTCGTTGTTTGACGTTTCATCACTACACCATACGTACCATCATTTGAAAAAACGCGAAGGCCTGCAGTGAAAGGAATCGCGTCTGCTCCCGAGCCTCCAACATCCATCGTGATTTTGTTTGACCCTTCAATTGCAACGTTACTGATGACACCTCTGTCGCGCTGGAGGCTCACGCCGATGTTGAGGGAGCCATTTTTGCTTGCAGTGAAACGTGCTGCGATGACGCCCAGAGGGAAGTTGGCTACAAGCTCCCGACTATTCTTTTGTAAGCCCTGATGATCTGCTAAAAAGACTGATGTTTTAACTGAATGGCACTTACGTGTATGTGACTCCGTTGATATCGTAGCTGACACCAGTATTGCCGCTCAGAGTATCCAGCCATCTCTCATAGTTCGAGGTATCTTTGGCTTGATGCCCAAAGTCCAACAACAGGTTTCCCGTGACGCTGTACCATCTGTTCTGTCGGGGCATTGCAAACATATCACTTTTGGCGAACCCCGCAGCTCCCGTGTAGTCATTTTGAGTCAACAACTTGCGAGCCTGGGGAAACCCTTCCAAGGAGTCAGGATTGACCCGGTCTTGGAAAGTACCGCTCCATACCGAATTTTCGTTGATGATGATCTTTTCCGAGATGGAGCCTTGGACGAGTGCACCCAGTCTCCCGTTGCCGATGGGTAGAGATGAGCGGAAATCGCTTCCTGGGGTATTGTACCAAAGGTGCCGCGAGCCTGAGTAGTTCCCTTTCTGGGCACCTACTGAAGTTGCAAGAGCAACAAAGACGTATAAAAAGAATAAATACATTTCCAATTGCCAGTCATGTAAGGAGAAGTTGTCTGGCTATATCGAACCTGTTATTAGAGAGGAAAGACAATGTTAAATAGAAGTTAAATAAGACTCAGTGATCCCCTTCACCCCCAAGGAAGTTGGGGGTAAAACGTCAACTTGATCACAAGACTGATTTATGTGTAGTGATCCAATTTGACTTGAGACTCTATGCAGCAAGATCTACAGAAATCCTTGTTCTTTGTCAATTAACGTGTTTACCCCACAAAGCCAATAGGCTTCCGATCGGGTTATGGGGTAATTCCATGAAGAAACTACCCCGTGGCCCGACGCGTAGCCATGCCAATGCAGGGGAAATACGAGGACGTTCGAAAATAGCCGACGGTATTTTTCTTTTAAATTAGAAACTAAGCAACTTTGATCAATTTATCCGTGCCATTGCTTGCCAGCGTGCAGGATGATTAGACGTGGATGTGATCGACAGTGATCCTTGTTCCACATCGCCCCGATAGCGCCATTTTCCCCGCATTCATCATGGAATACGAGAAATAGCCGTCGGAATCGTTGGCTTGGTTGAATTCTCTGAGACCTCACGCCATTGAAAGCCAGACCCGGAAAGCCATGTTATTCTTGAGGGTGGGTACAGCCCTTGTTCCTGAACCCAAGCTATTCGAGTTTCTCAAGGTACAGAAGTCTATTCCCCCTGCATGTTGACCCTTCCAAGACGCTCAGGATCCACCTTTGACTACCAAGTGTCTACGCGACGCGCCGAGCATGCGTATAAGGCTAAAGTGAGTATCATGAGCAGGAGCAGCAGCGGCAAGAGAGAAAAATGGCTCAACTGCCCGCGAATCCAAGTATAAGAGAAGACCAAGCATGGAATAGACACTATTTGGCCTCTTGCAACCACTCGGGTAACTCCCCGGTGTTTCTTCCAGTCACTGCCGTCTCTGCGCACATCTCCAAGCTTCCAAAACAGAACTGCCTACCTGTGAGTCCTGGTCCATAGTGGATATACTTGCCTGAGTTCGTCATGATGACTTTGGCCTTCTTTGGAATGATGGGCTCCTCGATTGAGCACCAGCATGTGTCTGTAAGAAACTGCACGCCAAACGCCTCCAGGTCTTTAACGTAGCCTGCTTGTGAGGCAAGTCCATACACTGCACGACCACAAGTTACTGTAACTGCTACATCCGCGTGCTTAGTCTTTCCCTGGCAAAGGATAGAGAGGTCTCTGATTTCATGCAATGTAAAGTGGGGGTTGCCCAAGGAAATGAGGTCGACCTGACGAGGCTCGGAGGTGTAATTAAACTCTTGCCAACAATCATTCAATTCCTTCCAACCGAGACTGATCTTTGGGGGCACGTCGCCACCGCATACAGCTTCGAGGTTTGGGGCCTCGGGAGTCAGATTGACCATGTGGAACATGGCTGCGCTCGATGACGTCGCAAAGGCCGCTGAGAAAGCTTTGAAGTCTGTAGTGGAGGGTCTCATGTCCTCGAGCCCGGTAATAACAGGAATGCGTACAGATGCAGCGACTCCAAGTGCATAGCCCAGAACAGGCCAGAAAGAACTATCGATGTTTCTGAATGGCTGCACGTGTATATGTAACTCTGCGATACGATTTTCATCAAGATATACTCCTGCCTTTGGGGCCCTTCCCGTCAAGGCAATAAGAAGTTCAAGCATGTTTGGATTCTTGAGAGTCCTAGCACCCAAGACACTGTTCGCATAGATAACAGCATTGGATTCTCCCCAAGCGATAGAGTCCCCTAGCTTGGGAGCGGTCTCGAGTAGGTAGGGGGCACATGTGAACGACGCCTTGCCATCCATATCGAGGAAGGCTTGTGTCAACTCATCACAGGTTGAGCCAAGCTCTGTATCGATTCCCAGCGTTCTCCAGCGGCGCTGGTCAATATTGAGAGAGTTAATAGTGGAAGGAATGCGAAACCTTCCACCCCAATCCCGAAGTCGCTTGGCAAAGGCGAGGCTTCCTGGGCCGTACCAGGCACCATCAACATGGGCTTGGCTCACATCCATCATCTCCTTGGCGCCCATCATGTCAGCCACCCGAGCGAGAACCTTCATAGAAATCCTAGTGGCCTCTCCATTAACACCCTCGAGGGTAGCTTTGTCGAAGTCGGAGAGTTGAACTTTGAGGCTGCTGGTATCGAAAGCAGTGCGGTCAAGATCTGGAGGGTTTGATTGTAGCGGACCGTCGGAGACTTTGTCTCCATGAATATAAACAGTATTGCCACTCCAACCCAGGACTTGGAGGAAGTCGTCTGGCCTCAGTTCAACTACCGGAGCTGTCTTGCCAAAGAACTCTTCAGCAACAATAACCCCAAGCGTAATGATGTCTTCTCGTCGCTTGAAAATTAGAGCTTTGGGACCGAGCCCATTGAGGATCAGTTCCATCATGATCACACTGCCACCGCACGATCCCCTCCCACCGGGGATAGCCAAGATAGTATCTTTTAAAAGGCACCCGCTTAGTGGATGGAATCGATCGATGACTTCACCAGTTTTAGGATTGACTCCGCCCCAGAAGCTCAACTCAAGGTCGGCCGTCAGGAGCGTCCCGGACACAACGCCGTTGGTGTATGCGGTGCCATGGAAAGAAGTAACCCTTCTCTGCGTCACTGAAGCCATCATTTTATGGAATGGAGGATCAAGTGGCAAGTAGAGATATAGACGAAAATAGTAGATAATATCTTGCAAACCAAAAGAACAGATAGGATCACAAAGAGACTTTTATCATAGAAACGTTACCCGAGATCTACTCACTACACTCGGATAGAAGCCGACAGAGAGGTCTCATTCAAGCCATGGAGTCACGTCTTCGGCATCTGCTGAACGATTGGTGCACCCTGAGGTAGCCAATGGAGTGCTAGTGTCTCAATATACCCAATCGGAATAATCGGGTGGTAATGCCGTAGTGCCAATTATCGGCTGACAACTCCGTGACATTGTTAGGAAACAAGTAACTATCAGTGCTGCACATAGTGCTCCGGTACATCTCATATCCCAACACATCATCGGCAAAGCTCGCCAACGTGCTTTCTAGCGCCCCATCCCGCCTGCATCGGGTCGGAGGACTAAGTCTGTCGAGAAACAATTCTTTGTCTTGTTTTGCCCATTTCCTCTAGGCCCAGCGCTGTCGAGTTGGATGCCTGGACACATACGTGTGAAATCCCATTCTGGTGGAGGCTCCTTGTTAGATACCTTTTGGGAAGCAGTTACAAAGGGAGTGCACGATCGCTATGTGCGGAATACCTAGAATCCCACTGTGGCGCGTCTACGATTATGCTGTTCAGGGGCTATGGCTGGGCACGATTTCCTTGACAGCATCTTTCATCTATTCAGGAATGAACTTGATACGGACGCAACATGGCCCGCTTTAACATCCTAAAGGGATCTTGCTGTCGTGATGTCGGAGCCGTAGCAGGGTTAGTGGTTAAACACAAGCGCTCTCTTCGTATCTAGCTAAACTTGGACCAGATGACCGTGTATTTGTCCTACTTGGAAGTGATATTCCACTTCTACTCTGATCTACTGGAGAGGGAAGATTTTTTGTAGTTAATCAGTATCTTATGCCAGGGCTGATGGATATAGAAGTAATCCTAGGGCCACTCTCCCAAGGATGGACGATGTAGATACACCACGGCTACAATGATAGAGAGGCAACTTGGTTTCTAAACACCATCTCAGATTTGGGAACGATAGAGGATCTACATCTTCCTATAGTAGCCCCTGACTGTAAGTGTTAGGGTGAAGAATCGGCCCAGATGATCTGGACTTCTTCAGAAGCTCTCGAAATAACGTAACAGGTAAGGTTATAAACTTTGATCCTAGAGTCCTTCTTATGATGAGGAGTGGTGGTAAGCTATTGAGAAAAATTCAGCTAATATAAGCAGATTAAGGTTTACTATTCAGACGTAGGATATTCGGCATTGAGATTCCCAGTATATGTGCAATGCCTGATGCGAACATAGAGGTAAACCACCTCAGACGCAATCCACGGTGAGGTGAAGAAATAAATTAGCCAGGCCATAATGCACCAAGGCATATAGATAGAGGAGTAGATTGTGCCGGCGGTGGCCTTTTTCAACAAGACGCATTAGCCTTACTTCAATCGCCCGACTAAGATTCCCAAGAAAATGCGGTCCCAACGCGGCGTAGTTTTACACTCTTTGGGGGTAGCTTCTTTCATCTTGAGAGCTCAAGTCGTGCAACTCTCTAGTGCAGTCGGAAGCGGAACCGTCGCTGGTTGAGTTTGACAAAGCTCTAGAATTTAAGGCAGATATAAAAGGCCGACGATAGATGCTCTGAAACCAGTTACTAGATCTCGTAGAGTTTATTAAGTTTAGTCCAGAGCTAATGCAAGCTTCGCTCCAGTGGCCACGTCTTTGAGACGTTAAAACTTGCTAAGAGGCGTTGAGAGGCGTCGAGCGGCGCTGAACCATGATGTCTTGCCTTTTTGGCACAATTCGCTAGCAGCGGGACGTCCCGTAATCAGTACATCTAGTAGTTAAAGGTGTTCATAATTTGAGGCACATTATTACGACTCAGTATGTGACCCAAAAAGGCACTGAGGAGCCTCACTCCCCTTTGTCTTGCTGAACTTCGGGAGATCCTCCGGTATACGCAGATTAGTTGGTTTTTTCGGTGACTTTGCAAATCAACATCGTACCACTTTTTCATGTGTTGGTTGTTATGAAGTGCTGTCCCTGAGCGCGTTGGCAAAAGAGAATTATGGGCCTTGCTGAGTATAGTACATAACGCTTATCTTGATCAATCCACATTGAGGCGATAAATTGTTAGCAGTCGGGTATCTCATGTTTCCCGTATCCAGCTCCTTGTAGGGAAAAGTACAGGGGTCAGCACTGTTGTTGGCTTTAATCTCGTAGCGTGTCGATAGTGTCCAACTAGTTTGAGTAAAAACACCAAGACAGGTCTAGCCATTCAATAGTCTTTCAGCTGCCCCTGACTAGAGGTTTCCATTGCAGCCGAGGACTTTTAAAAAAGAAAAGCTCGGCTACAATATGCGTGATGAAGCCGGTGAGTAGTGCGGCCTGCTTTCCTGTATTTATGTCCTTGTTTTCCTCGGTTTCAACTCTAGACTTTTGGCATTAACTGTTTTTCTCTTGCTTTGAACTTGGGACATATACACTCTTTTAATCTCGAGTATCAACACCGTCGATATGATGCGCAACACTCTCGTTCTTGCTGCACTCGCAGTCACTGCCATTGCTGGACCTTGCAAGCCCACCAGCTCTTCCACCGAGCTTCTATCGACCACGATCGGGTCGATCGAGTCGTCCTCTGTCGAGACTTCCATTGCCGAAGCAACATCCTCTGCAGCCGTCACTGAGAGTACAGAAGTAGTCACCTCTATCGCCAGCTCGGATGCGACCACGACCTCAGGCTCCGAGTCAACAACAACAGCTCCACCAGATGATAGCTGTGCAGAAAGCCTTTACGATATGAATGGCGAGCCTGAGTTCACAGATCGGATTGCAGATTGCCAGGACTTGAATGTAGTCACAGTGAGCTCGTACGAAGTGTAGGTAACATTCGCATCAGTTAGCACAAAACCAGCTGACGATCCTTCAGTACCCAAACAGTGTACAAGCGTGGGAATGTCATAATCATCCCTACAAATGCGATTGTCCGTCGTGCCGAGGGCGAGGCAGCGACGACTATCTTCCCGACTGATATTCCGGCTTACGCTACATACTGCGATAGCCCGTCAGCGTACTACGAGGCCTGCTCCCAGTTTGGTGTCACTGCATTCACAACTACAATTCCGGAACCCACGACTACTGAAGTAATTATTACTAATTAAGGCTTGGTGGATTGACGTTATGTTGTATAATAATAACCTTTATTTCGGAACATAAGATCATATTTATTTAATTTATTATCCTCGCAAAGCGGTAGCAAGCACGTGTTCCTTTATCACTTTGATTTCACTCTTGGCACTAGGCCGAAGGGGATAAGGATTTTTTCAGGGCGAGGATATCCAATTCACAGTTGTTCATTTGGCAGATTGGTAATTAAGGACAATGTGGGCTCAAAGTGTCTTTACAATTTAGAGACAAAGTATATGGAGCCTGGGTCGTGTTTCTCAAGATTCGAGTATCACTTCCTGAATGCGCTATTTCCCTGTCACATCTGCGCTGCTACATACGAGTTGTGTCCCAGCGTTGGCGGCCGCTTCAAGGCAATCCCAGTGAAATTGCCTGCCGTCAGCTGTTGAGTCTAATAAAACACATCCACAATACCCCTCACGCCAAGCCAGCTTCTCACAACCAACACCATGTTTCCCTTTCTCACCGTTACTTGGCCTTATTTTAAGTTTAGCCTATATCGATGTGTTCGGTTCACCCGCCTACTAAATTTATTCTGTTGCTTAATGACAATCAACCCACCTGACTAATGTGACATTCGACGCGTTCTCGACTCTATGCCAAGCGCGTCTTCTGCATCATGCTGTAAGTGACCTGGGTCAAATCTGAACTCATCCTAAGCAAACAAGGGTCTGCCAACAAGACATATTCATTACCTGCCATTTGCGGGCATGTTGTACCTTGAGCCTTTTTATTCTTTAGGTAGAGCGTCCTTCAGCACACGAATTGCATTATTCCTCGCTTATTACTGTCTATTCTGTATTTAAAAAAGTCTTCTACGTTCTTTCTCTTGAAGTGCGTTTATAGCTTACCTTGACCAATTCTACGCCAAATTGACTTACAGCCTCTTCTTTGCTCGCTCTAGGTCCTCTTAGTGCCTATCTCGCAATACACAATGCGTTACTCACCCCTACTCCCCGCTCTTGGCTACGCTTTCTTGCATGCCAGCCACGCATTCGAGTTTACTGGCCCTGACTCTTCGGAGAAACTCGATCTCACTAAGCCTATCACAATCACGTGGGATGCCAACAACGGACCGTTCATCGAACCAAAGGCTCGCGCACTCGATCTCTGGTTCTCTGTCCGTACCAGTGACGATAGCGGCGGGATTGGCTGGGAACTTGCAACCAATATTTCGCTTTCGGCGGGCTCGTATAAATGGAAACCTTACGCAGTCGTCAAAAGCATCAACGGTACGGGCGCCTCGATCTCACCGGGTATGGCGCACACCTTTGACGCGAGGCTACTGAACAATTCTGGGATCCAACTATCAACAGTCGAGAGCGAGAAGTACGCCGTTGAGGGCTTTGACTTTATCCGAAATAGTGCTGGAAAGGGAGCGCAGGCCGGATTCTATACAGCTGCTGTAGCTTTTACTATCACAGGATTGGTGCTTTTGTGATAGGAGCGAGCTGGGATAGGTGAGGCAATTTAACGATGGGGCATGATCAAAGCGGGCGACCTTTTAGAAATGGATATGTCGGGTTGGTCCAGGATGCGAGGGAGGACAGTCATGAGACTATGTTCAGGTACGGGAAGTGGTAGAGTATCGATGTCAGTTAAACTTGAACTATCAGTCAACTGTTGCCAGCAATGACACCTCCAACCCAGCTTGAATCAATCCCATTCCAGCTACAACTAAAAGAGGAACCTCTCTTGTCGTTCGATCCGGATCATTGACAGCTTCGCAATACGCAACATTGCTTACTTCACCCAGTATATTACCAACCTCCATCAGAATAGCTGCTGTACGGTCGGAACTAGGAGAATCGTGACTCAGCTCATAGAGATGACCCGCAGTGACGAACAGCCCCCAGTTTCCAATAATCATGCTAACCAGGGCCGCCATACCGCGCTTATCAAGAGTAGGAAAGCCTCTGTTAGTGCTATTTTTCATGACCTTCTTGAGAATAGGACCAGCCACAACCTTGACAGCAATATTCCTATATTCCATGGCCTTGAGGACATCGTTTTGTATGGGACTCTGGGGCTCAGCGAGTCCAGCAACAACGTGACATGCGGTATGTAAATACTTGAGAACCGACATGGGCCCGCTGAACGCGTTTTGCTTGCTGTCTGAAGAACCGTCGGCCTCAAGAGGGATGACGAACACATTCAAGAGATCAATGTCAGTCCCGATGGTGTGTAAGCAGCGGTATATACTCTTCTTGGTCGCATCACTTATTTCCTTAGGCGCTAGCCAGATATATGACGCGGCGCGTGAGTAATAGGAAAGCTCATCTTGAGGAGGTGGTTGACCCAGGACAGTTTGTAGTGTATGCCAGCTATCAGAATTGATGAGGGCATTCACATCGTCGTTGTCGGGGAACGGGGCACTGTTGTTGGCGATTTTGTAAATGACTGTATAAGCAACAGCGACGATCCAGCAGAATAAATCTAACAGAGAAGGCTCGCTTATGCCAAGATCACTGAGGATGTCAGAAATGATTGGGATATGGAACTTTGTGTCAAGAAGGTGCATGGCGGAGCTGGCGACACTCGCTAGAAGATCTAGAATAGCATCACCAACATTGCCGAGCGTAGAGACCAAGACATCGGCAATAATCGCAACAAGCTCTTTGAGGGAGTCTTGCAGAGGGTGAGACGAGACATTGTGGGCAAGGTTCTTCAGGTTGTTATATGCTGCTGTCACTGTCTTGTTTTCATTCTCTAGAGCGGTCAAGAGGTTGTTAACAAGCTCTTCTACCCCACTATCGACCGCGTCGGTGTTGGCGAGAGTCAGGGAAGAAGCGTTGTTCTTGTAGTGATTAGAGAGCATCTGAGAGCCAGATGTCTGCCCTCCTGATGGATTGTGACAGTTTGCTGACAGGGGCTGGGTTGTAGCCTGGCCAATCGTGCCCGCCCAGTTTGTATCACCAGCCCACTCGTTGATCATAGCCACTAGGCCATTCATCTCCTGGTCGAAGAAGGGCTTTACGGATGCCATCAAGTTGATCTGACCCTGCATGAAGAGCTTCGCGATATTGCAGATAACGTTCTTGGTGCGTGTTATATCCTCCCAGTCCAAGAGAAACTCCAGGAAGCGGATTACGTCCTGAATAACTGTCTTAATAGCGTTGAACACCCATTCGACAGCACCGACAACTGCGTCGACTGTACTGAGGACGGCATGGTAGACCTTGCCTGCGATGGTGGTTACAAAATGCCACACATCGCTTGCTGCCTCCTTGACGATATGAACGATAGTTTCAGCTGCTGATTTCAGGGCGTGGAAGATATCCCCAACGTCAGCCTCGATCGCATGGCCAATATCTTCAAAGCTGTCGCAAATAGACCCGAAAAGACCTGAACTTGGGTGATGCTCGGGGATTGGTCTAGGAGGGACTGGCTTGGGTGCGACCTTTAGAGGTGCATTTGGGTTCTTTATGGCGCCATAGACAGTGCTGAGATTACCCAAGGTAGTTGCAGCACTTTGCGTGTCATTGGACGAAGTAGATGGATCGACAAGAGGGGCTGTAACTGGGGGACCAGATGTACCTCCTGCGACGACATTTTTGGGGATCTTGGCTGCGCTCAAGGCAGTGGGCGTGTTGAGTGAAGTAATCTTTTGGAAATGCTTATGTGATGGATCTATGACCGTTGGATGGCCGCCACTGGTAACAGTGATGGACGTCCCGTTGAGGGTGTTATGCGTGTTCTCAACTATTGTCAAACTACCTGTCTTGTCCGAGGAGACAGTGACCGGAGTTGAGCTCAGGACGTAGTACAAGCCATTGATGTACACTGGAGTCCGGCAAGGCGCTATGACGGAGACACTGACATCACCTGCAGGCATCTTCTTATCGTCTGCAAGTTGGATGGTGGTAGTGTACGAGTTGAATGCAATGGCCTTGGTTTGAGGCGGTGCTTCAATAACAAGGGACTCCTGACGCCAAAGATTGGCAGTTGTCTCTGTTGCCTGCACTAATCGCCAAAGGGAGGTTCCTCCAGAAGCAAAGATGGTGTTGCTGTAGCCCGTGCGGTTCACAAAAGCCGACATGTTCTCTATGCCGTTCATCAGTGGGAGAGGTGTGCTCCAAGATGCCGCCAGGCCAAGCTGTGTATTGGGACAAGAGCTATAGTAAATCTGATCACTACCATTCTTGCCCCAAATAGTTGTAACACCGCCGTGCGTCATGGCTGATAGCTCAGTCGTGCCCTGGAATATGCTGTTGCTGAAGATTGTCGTAGCAACTGACTGACCTGCTTGACTGTTTGCAGGGAACCAGAACAGAGTCTGACCGCCAATGGCATACAAGTCTGTCGAGTTGTTGTATGCCCTTGCAGTTGCGATTGCCGATGCTGTTACATTGCCCGGGAGGCTGAGGGTGCGCGATGCAGGCGGGCCGGAACCAAAGGCGTTGCTGATTGGGACATAGACAAGTTGGCCAGAGTTTCCAGATACACCGCAGGTAAAGACTCCGTCAACGAGTTCGTTTTGGAATCTACCAACGCAGCTCTGATAGTTGCCGTCTTGGATGTCTACCGGGACATCATGCGAGGTCCAATGCTTGTCTGTTGCTAGCGGGTTGACGTAGAATCGAGAGATCTGCTTGATTGCGTCAGAGGTTGAGCGGTCGATGTCAACAATAATGTGCTGCTTGTGAGTGGCATCTGACTCGGCGAACATCACACCTGCTATGCCTATCGCAGTACTTGATGTTGATGCATCATCAAACGGAACCGACTTCCAGGACAGATTTGGCGCAGGAATCCATGCAGCAGTTGAGTTGTGATTGTACAGGGATAAGAGCAGGTGATCTGCACCTCCAGAAGTAACAACCATAGCCAGGCTAATGGTACCGTCCACAGAGCTTTGGTTGACGTCGATTGTTTTGACAACTGCACTCTTGTCGCTGGCAAAGACGGAACTGAGGGTATTGGACGAGAGGTCGACTATTCGCCATCCTGTTGAGCTGGCTCCGCTCTGCTCGACGATGGCCTGGAACACATTTTCAGAGCTTAGACTGAACAGAATCGAGTGGCCATCTTGTGTCTGTAGGGCTTCGAACTTGCCAGAAGGATTGACAATCTCGCCAGGGACGTAGTTCTGCATCATCTCCGTTGTAAATGTCAGGGAAGCGGGAGCAGTCGAAGCTGGGGCGGGTATAGCAACTGGAGCAGACTGGACATCATCCTCTGCTTTCGCCGCTGGAATCTGCAGCATTTGTTAGCATGGACTACTCTTAGACCATACGTCTTCTGAAAATACCTTGAGCATTGCCGGAGAAGTGATGGCTTCGTCGGGGTCCACATAGGTCAGGCTACAGAGTAGATCGCCACTTGGCGCGGCTCTGACGTTCTTGTAGGTAAAGACCTTTCCTCCAGGAAAAATAAAGTTCTGCAACGTTGCGGCGTTGATGGAACTGAAGTCGATGGGTGCCGGTGCTGTGAAAGCGCTTCGGATCTTGTCCAATAGCTCTTTAGTCTGGAGAAAAGAGTTATTGTCCCTGAATTCGTTATAAGAATGGTCTGGAGAGTTTCTGGTATGGTTAATTTGAAGACAGCCTGTCTGTCCAACTGATAACTCATAGTCATCGACAGAAATTGCCCAAAATGGAGTACATTCATCATGGAAGGAGATTGGTATGATGGCAAGTTTAGCATCAGAGCACACAAGATTGACTTTGACAGCGAGTTCTTGACCAATCGTCAGAGTGTTGCCGACCCGTGAGACTCTGCATTGATAGGAAGGTATGACGTCCAAGCGACAATGTTCTGAGCCTAATATAGATCCACGTGTTGAGCTTGTGTCTGGGTCATCAACAGAAGTGTAGTTAACAACGCATATGTCGTTGCCCGCGCTGGGAAGAAGAGAATCGGGCGTCTGGTTGTTGATCGTGGTCAAGGACCAATCGGCCCATAGTTTCCCGTTTTCATACGAACGATGTCCCACGACGGTGTCCGTGGTGATGCAGCTTTGCTTGATCTGAGGAAGGATTGCATCAAGTAAATACTGGCTGAAGACTTCTCTTTTGATGGCGATAACACCGCTTTCGGAATTGACACTCGTAGGTTCGACCCAATTCCAGGAGAATTGCTTGGCTGGCGGTGGTCGTGCACCACTAGAAATGCAACGGTAATCTAGAGTGGTTGCAGCAAGTTGCTCCTTAGTAGGATTCTTGACAGTATTTCCGTTGCTGTCCTTGACGCGGTTGACTTGGAGGTCGAAGGATTTCAAATGGAGTTTAGAACGGTCTGATGATGTTTGAGGAACGGCGACAACGGAAATTGGAGGGCAGTGGCACTTCTTGGTGAATGCTGCCCAGATGTTCCCGAGTTGGCCAGAGACAACAAGATGAGCTCGACTACCGGGCTTCATGCCCTCAATGACAGGGACATTTTGAACCGTCGCATTATCCATGTCCAGCAACAGCTGTCGCAGACTGAAGGACGTGCTGGATATGTTCTGGAGCCTTTTGAGGAGTCGTTGCTTCTTGGCTGGGTTTTTGGCGAAGTGTTTCGAGCCATTCAACTGATTGTCGAGACTGGCATGAACAAGGCTGACCCATGTTTTGAGAGTCCATGGATGGCCAGACGGCTGCTTCCAAACATTCCATTTACCATTGGGGCTGACCAGGGTACCCAGCTCGTTCTCAACGACATGAAAGTCGGCGCAAAGAATGTTGAAAGTGGCGAAGTTGGCAACATCGCCAAGCTCGAGAATGGGAGGGAGATCCTTGGGCTCTACACCTGGGGGAAGCCCCATGCGGATCTTGACACCGACGGCGAATCCCACCTTGGTTAGCGCCTGAACCCGAGGGTCTGTATGCGGGGTATCCCTTGGGATCATGAAGGGATCAACCCCGCCTGTTTTGGCAACAAGGTCTTCCAAGGTGACTGGGACCACTGCATTCGTATTTGAGGGATTCTAGACCAGATTAGATGGCTTCACAGCCAGCAGCATACCCTACAGGGACATCTGATCGCGAGACTGAGTAACATACCGAGAGGAAGCAAAAATAGTTACAGGGTAAAGCGTTGTTGTGCAGGTACATGCACAGATCCGAATTTATACTAGCTTGGGTAGTTGAGATGACAAATTCGTAGCCATACTTGGGGTTGGACAAGTTACAGCCAGGTCCCTGGTATAACGAGGATACGTCAACGATCTCCATGGCGTGGGCAGGAGTAAATAACTCAGACAGAAAAAGGCCGTATAATAGTTGGGTTTTGTATTTTGGAGATACGATGTGCTGATGTAATTAGTGGAAAGCCAAGAGATTATAATCAAGGAGGAGAACGAGAAGTCAATTGAAAGTCCAAGCAAGCTGAAAGCTGAACGTCTCAGAATATGGTCTAATGATAAGGCTAACATACGCCACAAGTCTAGATTTCCCAAGCTTTACCTGCAAAGCTCGGGGTCAGAAGGCGTGTTGTCGGTATGGCTTCAAGCTAAGTGCTATAAACAGTATCTATGGCGCTGACTATCGATATGCTAGAGACCAAGTTAGAGCGACGCTTGCTGCTTTGGGATGGTGTCGCTTATCTTTTTATTTCACTGGAAGGATTCTTGAGTACTATTCCGTTTAGGTCTCGGTGGATTTTCTTACCATTTTAGAAGGAGTCTAGACTTTTACTTTGCAGAAGTGGATGAAGAGGACTCTCTGACACGTTATCATATGTGGGATTGAACTGCGTTGGTGGCTTTTTGCCGTTGGCGATGGTATTAAAACAGGAACTTCCTGATAGTACATGGATGACGGAGTGTCATTTTTGGTTTTTAAATAAACCAGACTGACATATCTTGGCAAAACAAGACAGGGCTTTTTGTGAGCCAATTGCTCTAGCTACCTACAATTATATTAAATGGTTTTTGAAATAGGTAAGGAAGCGAAAAAATAACTGAGAAAGCATCATAGTAGTAGTATGCATACCTATACATTTCTTACGTCTTATTACCCGCATTGCATTGTATCGGGTAGGCTCATCCTGGTTCAACATAAAGTCCGGACGGCATTAACACGGAATGTGTGGGAAGCGAATTTGTCATCAATACTGACTCACTTTCATTGGCTCCGGCTCAGAATGTGGATTTACAAGCAGCCCCAGCAGCCACAGTGGCTAGTATTAGTGCCGAGAACTGACAAATGACGTCTTACTCAGCTAGGAAAAGTGTTTGGAACCTTCTCGATGCTTCGGGCAAGATCATGGCAATTCCATATGGTGAGTAACAGCTTGCGCAAGAACCCGGTGCCTAATTGTTTATTGTAGAATATTGATGTATAAATGAATCACTTCCGACGTCCTTGATAATTTTTCTTATCATCAGAATTCAATCTTTTCACTGCTCAATCAATCCAACAAAGCCCAGAAACACAAACCGCCTCTGCTCAGCCAATCAAAAGCCTGAACCATCATATCAATCACCCTTCACAACTCACAAACAAAACATATCAACACAATGGCATTCTTCCTTCCCCAGACCTTTTACCACATCCAGGCTCCCCAGAACCCACTCTATCATCTCCTCCGGGAGCTTGATCAGTCCGTTCAGCAGCCCCAGCGAAAGCGCCAATGCCAGCCTCAACAGAAGAGCCGCGCTCAGGCTTCCTGCCCTGCCTATCGGGTGAACTCCCGCCCATGGGAGCCCCGCTTCGAGGCCCACGAGATTGAGGACTCCTTCGTTCTCTATGGTGAGCTCCCCGGCATGAACAAGGAGCACGTCACTGTCGAGTTCCCTGAGCCTCGAAAGCTTGTCGTTAGTGGCAAGGTTGAGCGATTCACGGAGTCTCCCAAGGAAGCTGAAACAACCACCGAGAACACTGCTCCTGAGGCAGCTATCGAGTCAGATAACGAAGATACCCGAAGCAGAAGCTCTTACCAGGCCACTGTCGAGGATGATGTCGATGACGACGAGTTTGAGGTCTTGAGTCACGCATCAGAGAAGTCAAAGACTGTCAGCCAGCCGGAGCCTGAGACTCTCAGCGAAAAGTCACAGGAGAAGCAGCCCGAGCAGCCCCAGCAGCCTGAAGAGCCCAGGCGCTCTGGCTATAGCAAGGAGTTCTCGCGCTACTTCACTTTCCCTACCTATATCAACCACGACGCGGTCACTGCCGACCTCAAGGATGGTCTTTTGACCATAGTCATTCCTAAGGCTACTCCTAAGTCCCAGCGCATCATCATCAATTAACGGTCAACTGTCGGTTCATGGGTTTCACGGGATGGTTATACTATAGATAGATTAAGAATATTTTATTTGTTCTGGTCTGGTTAATAGCTTATTAATTTACCTATTAATTTAACACTAATTGCCTGCTTAAATCTTAACTTTAAAAATAATTTAGCTAACTTTTAACAATATAACTATTTAAAGGCCTTAATAATAAGAC
>JAAOAU010000259.1:8661-25275 GCA_013186845.1 Fusarium sterilihyphosum | reverse complement strand
GTATCCCCCGGAGTTCTACGATAGACTGTCAAAGGTCAGCCTCAATCGTAGGGCCTTGAAGGAACTCGACAGACGCACCCGTACTCGACGCTCTCATCCCTCTCCTCCAGCCATACGCCCTCGAGACCTAGCCCGGTTCGCGAGACGCGGCGGTCCAGACTTGCGTGATCTTCGCGGAGTAAGTTGACGTGAGCATAGCCTACAGAATGCCTTGCTGATAATTGCTTCTAGTATCCCCACCCGCCAACCGATCGTCCACGTCCCGTCGCTATGAATCCGAGCCAATCTTCACGAAGCCGGAGGACCAAGTCCACGAACCCAACCTCGATTCTCCCAACGACAACGACAACGAAGACTAAGAAGTCAGCACCTCATAATCGCGATTTCGACTTGCATTTGACCGAACATGGTATCAATCCAGTCTATTCTTCACAGGAACCAGACTTGGAGGAGGTCATGGCGGCTGTGGCTGTACCGAGGCGATCGCTTTCACCTTCTCAGTTCTCTGACGGCGCCTTTAAGGTGTTTCGTATGAGCAACGCTCAAGCAAAAGACGAAGACGACGTGCTGGCCACTGTCATCCCTACGATCCTTGGCCCGAGCCATGCTAGACGCAGTTGCGCTAGGAACACGATGTTCAATAATCTCGACCCGCTGACAAACGGCGAGATCACGGCCGCCCAACCGGACATGTATTGGGGTGCGTACCCTGAACAGCTAACTCCGTCAGCCCGCAACGAGCTTGCTGGTCACATTGTCCCGTCGACGATGCTTGATAAGCCGATGGCGCCCAACGTCTTCCTGGAAGTCAAAGGCCCAGAAGGCAGTCTAGCTGTGGCGACACGGCAAGTTCGGTACGATGGAGCGATTGGGGCACGTGCTATGCACAGTCTGCAAAACTATCGTGTGGAGGAGCCGCAGTACGATGGCAAGCCACACGCCTTTAGCTTTATATACCACGGTGGCACGCTTCAGAAGTACAGCCACCATATGACGGCGCCGACGACCGAGGGAGCGCGGCCCGAGTATCACATGAGCAAGACAGATGGGTGGGATATGACTGGCAAGCGTGGCACATTCGTCGAGGGAGCCACCGACTTCAGAAACACTTTGGACTTGGCTGAGACGTACCGAGGAAATTTCATTCGGGATGCCAATGCCAGAGCATCCCAAACGCGAACAGTCGCTGGTCGGCATCGCTCTACAATCGGGGTACAGCCTCTAGAAGACTCGGCTGATGAATTAGCACCTACTCCTCCCTACTCTGTGACTCAAGCACAGCATGAAGAGGAATCACCTGACGAGCTGGCGCCTTCTCCCTTAGGTGGTCCTTACCATTGTGACGACTCACAAGATCCGTCCAGCGTTGATCCATCGACAAGCATCACAACAAGCTTCACATCAAGTTTCAGCAATTATCAGGCCCGGTCCAAACGCCAGCGTAGTCCCCGCTCTCAAGTCGCAGAAGACCATGCACCGAAGACTCGATCACGCGGCACAAGGGGCGCCGAACTTTCCGGTTCGACACAAGGATCAGCATCCACCAGTGCGCCTCAATCCCTTCGAGTGCGGACATACTGGAGGAAAGACAAGCTCTGTTTCTTGAATGCACAAGATGAAGAGGTCAAGACTGTGACAAAGGACTGGGCAGAGCAAGTATTGGATGATGGGAGCAAGTATTACTACTGGCAAAGCCCCAAGTCCGGACGGATGTTTTGGACAAATACACTGGCCAAAGAACCTAGGAAAAGAAGGGGCGGTAATTAGAGGGCTTTGTTCCCATACACTCTGGGTTTGATCACACAGGCAGACCGCTTGTGAAATGCCTTGGCGAAGCCTTTATGTAGAGATGTAGCAAGTGATTATGCCTGCACATGCGATAAGCGGCTGCGGTGCGTTACTTTAATGCTGAAACTTTCTTCACGCGCGAGGAGGGAGACCATCACCATAACACGATCATACACATGTGCAAACGCTGATTGAGCGCCTAGATTTCTGGCAGTCAAGCTATTGCCTTTGTCACGATGCTTAGCCTCGTAGTTTTAGGACATAAAACATGCTTGGATAATGTATTTGTTGTAATAATGCACATACTACGACGCTGAGCGTGCTGTGATACTGAGCGTACCATGCCAGGAGCTGAACCATGATGTCATGGGCTATTTCAAGAGTTGTCCAGGGTATGATCAAGGTCCCAGAACTGGGGTGTCGAAGCCTGATTCATAGTCAATTCCGTGGTCTAGAGAGCGACAATAGTCGTGATGCGAAGCATCGATCGCAAGGGTGTTCATACGTACGGCAGCCTTGCGTCGGGTTTCTAATCACGAGAATGAATATCTCTGGCCAATAGCAAACGCAGTGCGGAAGAGGAACGGCAGGACATTAATACGCGAAAAGAGTAGAGTGACTCAGGCAACAGTCCTAAAATAACCTTTCCGTGCAAGGCTTGCTTTTCGGGCCGCTAGTCTCGGCGGCAAACCATGGGGGCCTGTAATGCAGAATACATACCCACCTGTTGTACGGTATCTGAACTCCAAGATCCTGACATGTAAGCCATCACTAACCGGTGCCTCGATTTATATTATCATTGCTGTATACATTCAGGCAAGAGCTCAGGCTCCTCTACTGTGCATCCGTCGGTTCGACTATCAGGTTCGTAAATCCTTTCTCGTATGGCTTTGTATTATTTACCAGCCGGGGAGACGTCTTAACCTCGAGGAGCCAGTCTCAAGAAAGAAAGCCATCATTAGTGATTGCGGCATGTGTGGCGGTATAGGGAAAACGGCGGTTACGACCGTATCATTTGTGGGGGGAAAAGTGATAGGCAGGAGGCGGGCTTCGCCAAAGAGATAGTTACTCGTTGTTTCAAAAATAAACGAGGCGCCGATGAGTCAGTAGATCACAAGTTACTGAGGCCAATGCGCTATTCCCTGATGGAAGTCTTTTAAACGAGCCAATGCGCACTTCACTCGCGACCCACATTGCGTCATTTGGAGCTGCAATGCGTAGTTTCAAAATGACAGGAGGAGAAGAATTTGACTGGTTAGTAACGACTACTCGGCGATACGCCTGAAGGACAACACCTGAGCTGTCCTATTTAGCTTGAAGAATGATAAGCGCAAAAGACATGAATCATCATTTTGCCGCCCTGGCAGCTGGCTGCCTGAGCAAGTGCAGTCTTTCCAGGATCTGCAGAAATTGGAAATGGCCGAGTCCAGACCTATAAAGAAAGGCTTCCAAACAGTTCCCTCTCCCGAGAACTCATTACTTCAGACTTATCCTTCCATCAATCTCGATACCTGTGCACATTTATCTGCCTCTCCCCATTATCTACTCACAAGGTAGGTTGTATTGCAGTCATCATATTACTTGGCCACAATGTTAACAAGATTATAGTTATGGATCGCAACTGGGACCAAGACAATTTCAAGAATGATGATCTTAAGAAGACAGTCAAATACATTCATCTCTGTGCTTACATCAATGAGGACAATGAGGGAGACGGAGAAAATCCGCCAACCAATCACTGGGCTGTCTTCCTAGAGATATCACCTACTCACTCCGTGCGTATGGACATGGCCCCAGGTTATGGCTCCGACGGTTTGCGAGGCAAAATTGAGATCTCGTCAAAGAGATATAGATTCACCAACAAGGCCATACATGAACTATCCTTCTCAAGTAAGGGCAAGCCAAAAGTTGAGGATATGGTACAGCTGATCAACACCAATGGGCTTCAGAAATACCAATTCACTCCTGAATGGGAGGGCTGTAGATTCTGGATCTACACATTGATCTCATATCTTGAGCAGGAAGGTGTCGTCGAATCTGGGAGTGCCGGTCAAACATGGAGCGCGGTATCCTACTACTACATAAATCCGTCGGGATATGACAATCGGGAAGTCAGGGAGGGAACATTTCGGTCTTCTCCATGAGAACGTATGGGGAGACGATGGAAATTAAGGGCAATATAGGGATGAATATTCTACTATGCTGGAGCTACGAACAAGAATTTCACACTTAAAAAAATACAAGATACCTCTTTGGATATTTCATATCATGTGATTTATGATCTCCAGGTTCCATGCCATGCTCTCTTATACATAAAATGAATTGGGAGTGTTGCTCATCTCTGTAGTATGCTTTGATTCCATTGCCACGGATGTAGCGTGGCGCCCGGTGGCTGTGCAGTTGTCGGAAAATCATCGGAGCTTTTTACTAATATGATTTTGATCACGAGGATGTTAGGCTTCCCTTCTTTCTTTCTTACAATAACCTCAAAATGGAGTTGAGATTCGACGACGCGGAACTCTTCAGTTATACAGATTCGGATCTTCTCAATCATATCGTTTCTCTCCCCAGTTTACCAAATTTTTCGAATGTTGTACCGCTATCCTCTAAGTATTTGGCTAAGGGATATGCAAAGGATGAGCTAGAAGATGCCGTAAGCGCGATGAAATTCGCATCTCAGCTTGGCATTCATGTCCCGCATGTTCAACGAATTGTCCAGGCTGACGATGCCTTCTACTGCATTATGGATCGAATTCCTGGAACAACACTCGATATAGCGTGGCAAGGACTTGGTTGGATATCAAGCCTTCGATTGGCTTTCCAGCTGCGTCGCGTTGTCCACTGCTTGAGATCAGCCGTATCGATCTCATCTGGATCACTCGTGACAGGCAAATGTACATCATTTTTTCTCGAAGATTCATTTGGTTTGCCACCCAGAGCAAATTCTCATCAAGTCAATGCTTTTCTGAATTTCTGGGCCAACTTTACCACGCTGCGCCAAGAAACTAAGAAGACACCAGCAGAGCACGCAACTTGCCCCAGACCAGTGTTCTCATATAGTCGTCCATTTGTCTTTACACATCATGACTTAGCACCCCGCAATATCATACTCGACGCTCAAGGGCAATTATGGGTCATTGATTGGGATTGTGCTGGTTTTTATCCGGAGTTCTTCGAATATGCCGGCATGTACAACTTTATTCCCAAGGCTTGGACTAAATTCGCATTGTTGCGATGGAATCTATTTGCTTGGATTGCTTGTGGACTTTACGACAAGGAACTCCAGTGGCTGGAAACAATAAGATCGAGGTTTACGCGCTTCCGCCCCGGCCGTCGATTCAACATGAAAGCCAGCGGATATGCTGCTGTTGCCAACAGGACCGACAATGATTCCTGATGGGCAGAGGCGAGAGCCATCTCGCCGCAACTCCACCTGAGTCAAGGCACCGTCCCATTTTCCTCAAACGAGAGCAACTTCCATTAAGCACAACTATTAACTTCAATTCCAATATTGACCCTTTCAAACTTCCCGACCATTGACCAGCCCTCCACAACCAGCCATTTAAATCTTTGTAACTGTTTTATTGCAAGACAATGGTCTTCTGCTCGAATTCCTTCTGCCAGATACGGTCTTAAGGCTCAGGTATTGGTGCCTAGGTTATCCAGTTTCCGCTCTTATCTTTATACATAGTTAGCTTTGCCGGTATTCTCCCGTCTACATTATCAGACTCGAATGCGTCCCGTATGGTTATCATCCCAACTCGTTCGAAAAGATGACCCTTTTCCCTTAAAATCAGTATGATAAGGTTGTGATCCCGCGATCTGATTCTAAATTTCCGGTAGCATAACTAGAAGCTTAAATTAACAAAGTCCTATCAGTGCCCCATTATAGAGGTATAACAATAAGTAGCACGTAATATCCGTTATTAATAGCAGTATAGCCTAAGGGCCATCTTCCATCACTATTTCATTGAACATCTTGTTTAGAATGTTTATCTCTGAACTCCATTTGCTGAGTTCGAACGACACCTTTGTCATCTTTACTTTCAGTTGAACGATGGGTCTAATTTCTAGTG
Source organism: Fusarium sterilihyphosum (assembly GCA_013186845.1). Taxonomy (NCBI): domain Eukaryota; kingdom Fungi; phylum Ascomycota; class Sordariomycetes; order Hypocreales; family Nectriaceae; genus Fusarium; species Fusarium sterilihyphosum. The sequence continues at coordinate 19,411 of JAAOAU010000259.1, read as the reverse complement.
AAGGCTTTGTATTGTATTTCATCCTGCAATCATCGAGTGAAATTGGATCTTCATTTTCGGTGAACAATCAAAGCTTATAGTCCGGATTATTATGACTGGTCATCTTGATTGCGACCTTCCAACCAGTGCAAGACCAGCTAGGGAAATTGATATTTCTGACTCCAGGTTCAACATAATACCAAGTATTAATCATACAACCCTTCTGTTCGTGAAATGGGTTTCCTAGCAAATGGTAATATTCTTTATCTCAGCGACAGGCGTTAAGTATTCCTAAAAAGGCATCGAGAGTATCTCTATCATACATAAGGTTTCTCTTGCTAAACTGCGCCAAATGGCTCCCAATTTCCATTTAAGGCCAAAAAAGAGGCTTAGTATCCTTCAAGATAGGCTCATTTTTTATATAGGGGTTATCAAGTCTATACAAGATACTCATGGGAATTAGAACCCGATTTAAGACAAGTCATATTATTACACTGAAATATAACTTGCTCATTAGTGAAAAAGATTCTTCTGTGCGATAGGACACCTTACTAATACATCCAGCCACAAGAACCCCATCAACTAGACCGAATCTTTTACATAGGCGAGTTCCAAACATATGTAAACAGTAGTTAGGGAGGAGGGTTTCTGTAACAGTTGGGCACTGCGGAACAATGCTGATCCGCAATGCTTTTCGAACCTTAATATCCAGGCAGTCGTTAAACATCTTCGACATGTGATATCCCCGCTCGATCTATCAATGCCCAACCGAACCCAACTTTATCCTTGCAGTTCTCAGAGTCCGGGGCCGAACTTTGCACCTATCTCAACCCCACGACGATGGACCTGTTCGCCTTTCCGGTCGAGGTTAGGCTTAAGATTTATTCACAGCTCCTCGTTCACCCTGCAGTCATCAACCTTGAGAAGCGGGAATACCCTTTGTCAGCACGGCTGTGGCTAGGTGAAAGTATTGACCTGTGTCCTGCCCTTCTTCACATCAGCAAGCAAATTTACGACGAGGCCATCCCCATTCTTTATTCTAACAATTGTTTCTACTTTCCGGAGGAGGACAAAGCGACCACAGGATACGCCACAGGTACTGCCCTGGCCTTCTTCCTTGGGCAGATCGGGCCCTTGGCAAGACTCATTCGCCATGTCTGTATTACACTTCCTAAGCAATCTGCCTTGTTGGGTCCTCAGCTTCATGAAGACCATGTCAAGGACCTGGACCTCATACGAGATGCCTGTGCCAGCATAACCACGCTCGAATTATCCCTTCCATTCACCAGTGGCTTCCCCGTCTCCACTACTTCATTGGATTTGATCGACACGCGGCTTAAGGCTCTTCCGCTGTTGCAAGACGTGATAGTCAATGTGAGATGGTACGGCGGAGAATCAGTGGCGGCGAGCGATGTAAAAGCGGGAGATTTCGGCGATGTCGACGACTGGACCCATCCAGAGGGTTGTCTAGCGGCAAAGCTGCGCGAACGTAGATGGAAGGTCCAAGTCACCAAAGTCCCTCCAGTGAAGGAGGTCTGGACCGATCCTGATGATAGGATCGAGTTCGACAACGAATACGACTACCGTGATTATATGGATAACGTATGGAGCCGGCTCGAATGGGAGCGGGAGCAGGAGGAGGATGCCGAATTTTACTATCAGAGGCAATTAGCAGGATATGATATGGGTTATGCAGACGATGGAGGGCCTCCATGGTATGCAACAAGTCCACTCCTCCCGATGCAAGAGGCTGACGTTGTACAGACGAAGCTCGGGCGTCGAAGGAGGCAGAAGGGGTAGTTACTCATGCTAAGAGTACTATAGGTCGGAGACAAAAGGGAGGCGATGGAAGCTTTCGAATGTATGGGCTAGCCTCGCGTTGCACTTGCCTGTAGGAGCAGTTGTTGGAAGTTTAAATTCCCGGCTTAAATTTAATTGACCTACAGTACAAGCGCTATAATTTGAACATTCTTAGCGCCAAGATGTGGAGGTGGGATAAGCCGAGAAGGCAAGCAATCATAGGGCTTGTTATCAGCCGTAGGCGCCGCCGCCAAAGCCCAAAGCCCAAAGCCTAAACTATGATTATTAGCAGAAGAAAGGTGTTGGCAGTCCCTCAAAGGGGTTAGCGCTGGTTTCCTGCTTACCATGGTGTCTTGCTACTACGGTGTCCTGCTACTATGGTATCTCACTACTATGGTATCTCACTACTATGGTATTTACTACTATGGTGCACGTCAAAAACACATACATTTAAGAGGAATAAACATAAACTCATGGTAGGCGCGACACCGTGGTGGTGCATGGTACCATGGTGGGCAAAACACTACGGTGCGAAATACTATGGTGCGTAACAAATCTGGTCAGTGGAGCATGTTCCTCAGCTGTTCCATCTGGACCTGCTTCCCTTCGACACCAGCCTCCCCGCTGATCGACACCCCCGCCCCTGTGATGTACTCTGCAGCCTGTCTGACTTCTGCAGGGTAACCACTGTGAATAAAAGCTGCCAGTTCACTCAAGGTCTTATTGGATACCTTCAGATTCCGGCTTGCGACGCATGGATCAGCAATTATGGATGTTATCAACCAGGAGAGTCACTCACATGATGCGTTCTGCTTTTTCAGTATAAAAAACGAGAAGGACTGGCGCTGGCCCTGCGATAAGTGCTCGCCGCTTATGAAGGCGACGGTCCCAAAAAGCGCGGCGTCGAGCAACAGGCCCGCCTGAGGACGAGCCTAGAGCACTGGCAAACATGTCCGTGACGATGCTGTCTGCTCTTCTTTTCAGGACAATTCTGCGACTTCGACGGTCGTGTTTTACTCGACTCTCCAAGTGGCTCATTAGCCGTGTGAGCTGAACCGAGGCGACTCTCGAGTTCGGTGAATTTGTGCTCGCAGCCTCTTTCACTAAATTATGAAGCTCTTGGACGATGCGCGGGTCATCGGATGCCATAATGAATGGCAGCATTGACTTTTGCGCCATAGGCACCCAGAGATCGTAGAGGCTTTCTACATTATCTCTGAAAAGGGTTTTCACGTCATCTAGAACCAGACCCTCTGCAAGTGTTGCAATTGATGGACCTGATTCGGTCTCGCATGAGAACACATTGCTGCTGGCTGTGGCGTAGTTTGTCGGCTGAGCGATTGACATGTTGACGGCGACAGGGGATCACGCAAATGTGAGAGTACTAAAACTGCTGAACCATGCTGAAAGAGTCATGTTGGAGAACGCTCTGGCTTTTATCTGCAACCTCTTCGAGTCTACGTTCTCAAGATCAATAAATTAAATATAGGTCGATCTGTCGAGTCTAAGTTTGACGCACGAAACAGCGCCGCTTAAGCGCTGAAGGGTCGTCTCTGTTTACAGCAACAGCAGACAGGTTCCTGTTTGCAGACTTCAGTCACTAGGGCTGTCGCTAAATTTACAATCGACCTAATTTGCGCTCTCACTTTAATGCGTTCCCAGCAATCGAAAAGAGCGTGTTTTGCCACGACTGTCCAGCCTCATGTAAGCTTCACGAGTGAAGAAATGTTTATCGTCAACAATTAAGAAAGGTCATGAGCGATGCGCGAATGCAATCCTACGGTAGCTCCCGAGCAGATGTAGACACTACTCTCCCCTGTAAAAATTCTTTCTTGGCACTCGCTGTTAGTGCGGTGCTAGAGGCGGGATTTTCCACCGGCTACACGGCCACACAAAACTGTGGGGACGCCATCGGCTCCCTAACAGCAGCTTCCAGAGAAGGAATTTCGCCTTCTCGGGCAACATATTTATTAGATCTAATAGCAACACCTCAAAACCAGAATGCCTAAGATTTTAAAGAACGATGCTTATGGCATTAATAGCGACATTCTTCCGATCAATGACGCCAATTGCGATGGGTTTTCCTCCTTTAACGGCAAGCCGCACCGTCGGCCTCGGATCCCTTCCCACGTGCTAGCAGCAGTTCTGGTCAGAGTTAGTGTCGTACGATGATCGGCGTTTCTTAGGTCTGTGCGAATTCCTTTTCGGTGAACCCCCAGGTTAATGAAAGAAGAAGCCAAGTCTCTCTCTTTGCAATACTACCTAGACCCTGGGCCAATGGGTGAAGCGCAAACGTACCGCAAGGTCTATCGGTTTTTATCCCTAACCTTGTCAGTTACATTAGAACAACGTCCCGCGCCTTACACAGACGTTTATACGGATTGTGCGGCAGAACAATCCTGAGCGATTACGTACGTCTCTTAGTAGTAGTAGTAGTATTTATTACGCGTGGGGGAACGGATCTCATAGAGCCTGTTCGTCTCTTGGCTGGCGCCATACACATGGTATGTATGGACAGAGGCACAACGTTATGGGGAAAATCACGTAACTGTACGAGTGTGGCATAGAATTTGCTTACTAGACAGACGGCGGGTATAACGCAAAATGCAACAGCCTAAACCCGCACCACTTATGACACAGCAATCCCTGATTACTTTTGTTACGTTTTGTCGTTTTGCTTCTCTTGAGTGTTTTGTCTTGGTCTATGCTTTTTAATAGCTTGCTTTGTGCTTCTTTTACAGTAGTAGACGGTAGGGTTCGTTGATCCTTGGCGCCAGGCAAAGCCGCTCATTCGTCCGATTACAGAGTTCCAAAAACTCGTAAACCTCAAACTTTATTGATGGCACGCCGAACTCTAAATGGGGGTGTCATGATACACGTCTCATCCTAGCAAGAGGCCTAAGTTATATACCAAGGTTCATCGCCTCTACCTAGAGTAATGGGACGAGCAAGCGAAGCTGGTCATTTGAAAAAGAAGCAGATTCCTTTGAAGCTAAATCTGCACATCCTGTCAAAAGACTTCTCTACCTCGCCAGACATCGGCTCCCCTATGATACGGTTTGGATAACCCAACATGTTAGAGACTATAATCACAACGACGTCGCCAGCGAGCACAGCTCTGGCGATATTGATTGCGTCAGCTCTATTCCATATCTTTCAAGCAATATACTGCGCCAAGCTCCACGCTCTCTCAAAGATACCTGGTCCCCGGCTTCCTACTGTGAGTTCGCTTTGGATGCGCTGGCAGAGATGGCACGGCCGGCTATCTTTCGAGGTTGACCACCTGTTATCAAAACACGGCCCTATAGTACGCATAGCACCGAACATGGTGCTCATCAACGACGTGGAATCTGTGCAGAGGCTCTTCGCGAGGCAAGATCTTGATACCGCGCCGAAGGCTATTCGAGCGCTACGTATCGGTGGCCATGACTGGACAGTCACGTACCCTGAAAATCCCGTCGCTCGCCCGCGTCGTCGACCCGTCATGACGGCGACGACGACCAAGGCGTTGCGGTATTGGCAGCCCATGTTCGAGAAGAACATTATGCAGATGATCACCGACTTGAGTGCATCTAAGGGTGGGAAGTCAGAAGACATTGTTCATCATTTGCGCATTGCCACGCTCCTAAACTCGCAACTAGTCATGGCAGGCCCTCATGCGGATTTGAAACCAGGAAACTTTCCTCATGTTGTTGGCGAATATAATTTCCTCGTTGTATGGCGCCTCTGCCTTCCCGAATGGGCCTTTACGTGGCTAAAGTTAAGCCCTTTTCGCCATGCCGCCTTTCGAATACGTTCTAGTGACTACTTGTTCCGTCTAGGGGAAGAGACAGTTAAGGAAGCAGATAGCTGGTCGGGCCATGATGATGTGTCTACCATATACGAACTGCTCATGGAGAACATGAACAAAGAACAATTCGGGAACAGTAAGGCTGAGATCAGCGCAGAGATGGCGGGTCAAATCCTTGCTGCCACGGAAACGACATCGTCGGCATTGGCTTTCATCTTTTACTATCTCGCTTGCGCACCGACTCTAGTCGAGGCCTTGTATGAGGAGCTTCAGGAAGTTGAAGGGCTCAATGGTCTCGAGAACCTAAAGCTACTCAATGCCTGCATCACAGAGGGTCTTCGCTTCCGCCCACCAGTGGCCCTAACGGGCAGCCGCATCATACCCTTTGGAGGCCTAAGCATCTTGGGATACTACCTCCCTGCTGGCACCGTCGTAACAACGCAGTCGCTCTCACTGAGCCGACAGCGACCAGATCTATTCCCCAACTATGATGAATTTGACCCATTGCGCTGGCTGGACGAGGATCCGAAACTGGTTTCAGAGCGGCGTCGTTGCCTTGCACCCTTTGGATTGGGCGCCCGTCGCTGCCCCGGTGGCAACATGGCGTCTTTCCAAATGCGCATGATCCTGGCGGCTGTCGTCCGCACGTTCCATTTATCAGTCGCGCCCGAGACGACGCCTTTGTCAATGGCACCATTTGAAGCCAATGGATTTCGTTCCCGCCAGGACGCATGCCGTCTAATCTTCACGCCGCGAGATCTACAGCCACAACCCGGGCCCAGAGGGTGCGAATGCGGGACCAGGTGTGATTGTGTGGAATGCCACTGCGTCCATTATGAAGAGCATTAACATAGGGCCTTTGCGGAGGAGAGCCTGAATTATTCAGACCCTATTTCGAGTTTGTATCCAACGTGCAGAATTTCTAGCTATCCTCTCGTTTCATCTTGACTGTATCCTAAGGTCAACAAGCTGCCAGTCTAGTTCAGCGCAAACGGAAAATTTTGGGTGGACACAATTATTCTTGCGCTCCGAGATGGAATTGTACGATTTTGGTATGCTTTGGTCACTAGGTTGACTGCTAAACCTACAACTGATCCAATTCTCGTTCTATCAGCAATTTCTTGCCTGACTGTTCAGCATTGTTGAGCACCTTGACGCGAGGATGCTTAACGAAGGTTGTGAGAGATAACCTGTAGTGTGCTAAATATCAATGAGATGCATCGTGACAAATCTCCCACTGTAAAAAGTTCTTTCTTGGCATGTGCCGTTAGTGCTGTGCTAGGAGCGGGATGTCTCACGGGCTACATGGCCAGCCAAAACTGTGGGGACGCCATCGGCTCCCTAACAGCAGCTTTCAGAGAAGGAATTTCGGCTTCCTGGGCAACATCTTTATCGGATCTAATGGCGGCATCTCAACCAGAACGCGGAGGACGATGCGCATGGCATTGGTAGTGATATCATTCCGATTAGCGACGCCAATTGCGATGGGCTCTTCTCCTTTGAAGGCAAGTCGCACTGCTGGCTTATGATCCTCTCAAGGGCCTCCCCTGTCGCCACGACAGTCGACTACGAGCTACAACTTGGTTCCTGGAGATTGTGGACTGTGCCAGCAGCTGTAGCGATACGTGAGAGAACTCTGGTCGGTGAAGAAAATTCGACATATTGCGCTTGAACCCGCCGACGAGTGACGGGCTTGATAAAAACAGCACCTTTTGTGCCTTAGCCTGGATGGTGAAGGAAGCGGGGGTGTTCTGTACCTAGCTGGCTCAGCACTTCTTTTGCTCCAGTAGGAGATTTGGCTTTGTTACAGCCTCCCAAACAAAAAATGAGCATAACATAATACTAGACACTAGCCCTTGAGGTTCAGCCCTTTATTTCACAAGACGCTATCGCATCAGGCCTAGACAAGGGGAAGGGGCAGGAGAGTTCATCTTGATTGAAACTGGATCGTTTTACACATGTTTGTAGCAGATCCATGCCCACGTTTGACGCGACGTGAAAGGGTTGACTAGGAGGGGTAAACACTTAGCGCCCTACTCTGGCAACAGTTCACGTTCTCCAACAAATTCGTTCCTCCTCTACTCCTGTGCTCAAGTCAAAGCCTGTTTCTCTTTGGTTCGTGCTAAACTGGCCGAGTATAAAGGTGCATAGCGCTCAGTTTCAGGCACGAAAGCGACAAGGACACACGATGGAATCTGGCGAGATCCCAAATGAGGCTCGAGAGGACAGGGGTGAATCGATGACGCCAACCCGGGACTCGACCCAGGCTGTACAGAATTCGCGAGACGTGGACGTACATGGAGAGGCGCGAGCGCCGAGCCCCGAAGATATGCGCCAGGGCATGTGCGATGTTTTGAGACGATGGGAGTCAGATTCCTATCTGGCCGGATGGCACCTTGGTACGGAGCAATTTACAAGTCAAGGCGAGGTTGTTTACGTGGAAGTGAGGGGGAAAGCCATGGAACGGGAGGTCATCACGTTTGCGAATAGGTTTGACGTGAGCCGGGACACATGGTTTATGAATGCGTTGCTGACAGCGGCACTTGGCCATATCTACGCTTGGGCAAGAGAAGAGCCGCCAAGGGTCAGAGAGGTTCTGGATCCTCGGGTTCTGAACGAGTTGAGGCTATCCTTGCGCCGTCCGAGGCGTGTGCAGGGTGACTGGGTAGGACTCACGTACTACTCCATGTACCAAAAGATCAATCGCACACCAGTTCTAGCAGTAGAAGTTTTATGGAAGGAGCCTGATAATGACGGGAATCGATGGGAGACTGTAGGCCAGCGTTGGAAAAACTGGCGAGACCGTCAAAATGACGAACAAGATCCCACTTAGGCAGGAATCTTACATTGTTCCCTTATCTTACAGAACTAAATTCCTGAGACAAGAATACCAATCTCAGACCCGTGTCTTCCCAACCATACGCGCATTGACTGTGGTTGACTCAACAAAAACCGACCTTGTACAACTTGTATCCGGTGTCAAGAACGCAGTAATCGATCGCATCGAGTCCGTCATCGTCGAACGTCTTCGCCACATTTCGTCCAAGACTGTCCGTATCGTTCATGGCATTCGTATCTTTCCCGCCATCAACTTTGCGGCAAGTATCAATCCCACGGAGGTTTTGACGTGTTACTTGGGTTCGTCGAACGCGGAGGTGGAGCGCATGATGAGTTCGACCTGTTTGTGCTAGCATGCTGTCGATGATGGGTGGGCAACCGTACCTGCTACCTGCATGGATGATAGTCATCACTAAACCATGAATCGTTCAGAGCTTCATTGTGCGCGAATACCTGAAAGTGACGTAGAGGCTGCCGAGAAATTTGAAGCAGACACGCGACTTGTTCGCGGTGGCCATCGACGCTTACATAATGCTCACAGGTACCTGTGTTGCTGGTACACATAAATACTGTTGAAGTGCCTGACGCACGCGGCCTTCTTGGTAGTAACATTCAGCTACCACTGAAACATGGAGGCGGTTGTCTAATAGGCATTGAACGATGAAAGGATTTGCTTTGCGCTCGTGGACTGCGGGCCTAAATTTAATGAATGCACTGGCAAACGCTAAACCTCGAACGCCCTCATTTTTAGGGTAGGGAAAGGAGTACCAGGATCAGTGCCCGACCAGTATCGTCTCTCAAGCACGCCGAAAGATGACTAGCAACGAGAGGATACTGTTATCCTCTTTCAAAGTAAAATCCTGTAAAGTAGGCTGATGCCATAACTTACACCCCTGGTTGACACGACAACGTGGCGTTACCAGTATCGCGTCCCTGGAGTGACAGCACGATGCTAGTAAGGAAGAGTTGCTGGCAATACCCCGACTTTGCAGGTGGCTTACCCGCTTGCTCTCTCAAGTTGGGTCGTCAACGTGCCAAGCAAAGCCTCATGAGAAGGGGTTCCTTGTTAATTACACTCCTGCATACCGACTTCCGCCATATGACTAGTAACATGGAGTTACCAGCATCGCGCACCCCGCGTGGTGGCCTTCTGCCAGCAACGAAAACTTGCTGGTAGGATGCTGACCGCGTGCGCTTGTTAAATAGCTTACCCGTCCTATCTATACCCATCCTACTTCCAGAGCCTTTGGGTCCCTGGGGGTCAGCTCTAGGCGTCGCAGTTATGCTTACAAGCAAGAATGAGAAGAAATGCTCCCATCATCCTACGAGTTACAGTATTTACCCACTTCGAGAGAAGGGCTTTGACTTACATGACAGTTTGAGGCTCCACTAAGAATTGGACAGCTCGCTGTACCTTGACCAAATTGCGAGGCATCTCACTTTTGCAATAGCGAACCGCCGGTCAACCTGCAAAAAATAAATAAAAGCAAAAATAAAAAATTAGCCAAAACCTGATTTAGAAAATATGTAGCTGCGAATTCTATTGTATCGAAAACCATTCAAGGTTTGATTGATCCGGATGCGATACGATGAGTACGTAGTAGGGCCAGCGGCAACAATGTTCTTATTTTACCGTCACGACAAAACTCAGGCGACATCGAAGTCTTGGTCACGTTACAGAACAACGCCTTGACTGAGCTATCGCGAGCTGAAGGGTGGATGAAATGGATGCGCGACGCGTCTTTTGAGATCACCGCTTAAAAGTCGATTAACAGATAGAATCTCAAGATTACATAGGTCGGGGAAACAGTATCAAAGCCCACACCTAGGCAAGAAGACGGAGAATAGGTATGCGATCGATGACGAGAGTATATGGGAGAATGTAAGGCAGTGTTGAACAAACAGGCATAACCGGCACACCGACAAATGAGTGTGCTTCTTCAAACATATGGGCCTTAGTTCATATTGGTTTCAATGAGATGATAATTTGCTGTAGGATGCATTCGTTGTCGGAAGCACGGTAACGAGCGTGGTTTGTGAGTCGTTTCTGGGTCATTTCCTTCATGATGCGCCAAATCGTGAGCGCCCAAATTAAAAAGCTCGTGGCGCAGCCAAGTGGCGGGTCTCGAGGATTATGCATTGAAAGGTAGGAAGAGATGGAATGCACTTAAGCGAAGGACGGTTTGGTGCCGCTCTATAGTTCAGTGTCGCCTCAGCGTCGCTGAATAGTTAGGTGTCGCTGTGTGTTTCCCTGTCGCTGACGATACGACGGCACGGAATGGCCATCGGCACTTACCCAGCGACACCGAATTTTACAGGATGTTTCAGTGCTCCTGGGTATTT
>JAAOAU010000258.1:0-39422 GCA_013186845.1 Fusarium sterilihyphosum | reverse complement strand
TGTGTGTGTATTGACTGTGGCTAACTAAGGTCTCGGTTTGGGTGGCCCAGCTTGTTGTAGTTGTTGTTAGTGAGCACAGTGCCCAAGGAGGGGCGCTCCGATTTTGGCCTAGTGGATCTTTGACACAGCTTACATACAAGGTAGGTAGGTGCCTTAGGCACCTTCAACAATGGTCTTGTTCCAATGTGCAAATGCATAAGCAGAGGCTGCTTCATCCAAAGCCACAGCGCCTAAAACCCCCAACTGTAACGAATCATCAATTGCCACAGGGCCAACATGAGGAAAGGCTGCATGCGGGGCGCGGCACGGGCCATTAGCTAATGGAATTTAAAGGCCTAAGACCCGACTTTTAGACTTAATCCCCGTCCACCTGCTGCTTTTTGAGTCGCTGTCTTTGTGCAGTTGTCGTCACCTTTGTCATGTCAACAGAACAACATTCCGAACCTGATTCTGCCCCCATCAAGCTTCTCTCTCTCGGTACGACCGATAAGTCTACCAAATTTACTGGGTAATTATCTCGCTAACGCACGCGCTGCCACAGATGGAGGAGGGATCCGGGGCCTATCATCCCTCATTATCCTGAAGTATCTGATGAAACGAGTCAGACCGGACAACCCCCCAAAACCATGCGAATATTTCGACCTAATCGGAGGGACAAGCACTGGCGGGTAGGTGTCTCTTCCCTTGGCTGACCAAAAATTTACTTATGTCACAGACTGATCGCTATCATGCTTGGTCGACTCCGCATGGATGTAGACACCTGCATTGAAAAGTATGGCGAGCTTTCTTCGCGCGTATTCCAACCGAAGCGGTCAGGGGTAAACTTCCTAGGCAAATTGAAAGATTTCGCCAAGGCGGAGGGGAAGTATCGCTCTGGCCGTCTTGAGCAGGAGATCAAGAATATGGTAGAGGAGATTGAGGGCGATGCGCAGTCGAGGCTCCTTCAGGCCGGCCCAGACTCCGAATGCAGAGTGTAAGGAGGATTCGAAAATGAATCATTTCATATTAGGTCATAAAGCTAACGCGGTATCAGTTTCGTATGTGCCTTCACGAATGATCTCAACGTCCCTGTCCGACTCCGGTCCTATTCTACGGCAGACTCTGTCGATTCTCTTTCTGGATCACGGTGCGCCATCTGGGAGGCCGCACGAGCCACATCCGCCGCAGCCACATTCTTCGATCGGATCCAGGTCGGACGTCAATATTATGTCGACGGGGCCACAGGCTACAACAACCCAGTAGAACTAGTTCTTGAAGAAGCCAAGTCTATCTGGCCAGACGCACTGGCGAGAATCCAATGCCTCGTAAGCATCGGGACGGGGGTTCCAGACCCAAGGGACTTCGGCGACAACCTCAAGGGCGTATTTGAGACAGTGAAAGAGATCGCGACAGAAACCGAGATAACACAGAAGAGATTCCTGAAAAACCATGCTCAATTGGGCGTTAAGGGTCGTTACTTCCGGCTCAACGTCAATGAGGGCCGCCTTACAGGAGTCGGCTTAGACGAGCATAAGAAGCAGGGTAGAATAGAGATTGCGAGCGAAGATTATCTCGAAGATCCTCAAACCAGAACACTGGTCGATGAATTTCTCAAAGTTCGTGCACCGCTGGCACACAGAACATGTGAGACCCCAGGTCAGTGAAGGGCTTTGGACTACGATGAGTCGGCTTATCTTATGATAAATAGTCAATCAAATTTCGTTGGTACCATATCTCGAAAACACGAAGTTTTCTGGCCGTGGAGACATCATTCTTGGAATGAAGCAGTTTTTCTCGGCTAAATCTGGAATCCAGAGAGGTCAAAAACGACTCATCCTGCAGGGCTTTCCCGGCATCGGGAAGACCTCACTTGCTCTTCATTACTCGTTTGAAAATGGCGACGCGTATGATGGGCTATTTTGGATCGACGCCCATGTGACTGACACGCCCGCAGACTCAGGTCACCAGAAAACCGCTCGAGATGCCATTTACCAAGAGCTCCTTAGGATTGATGAGGAGGTCAGCAAGCGCGCAAATCTGCCTCTGGCCAAATGGTGTTTGACAAAGCGATGGCTACTTATCATAGACAATCTTGAAGATTCTACTGCCTTTCAAGCACAAGCAGCAATCCCGCGAGGGGAGGGAGGGCATGTCATCATTACAACCCGTCGCACAGATTTGAATCAAGTCGGAACCGTTATGATAATTCCACCCCTGAAAGAAAACGAAGCCGCCAAACTACTCCTTCTCTATAGCGAGAATCGAGAACCAGAAATAGAGGACCAAGGTAACTCTCTCGAAATTGTCGAAAAGCTCGGCTGTGTCCCGCTTGCTATCCGACAATTTGGATGCCTTGTAAGTGAACAAAGGGAACGCCTGTCATCGTACATGGGCGAGTTTGATCATCTGATGAAAGAATTGGCATCATCCGGTCGGGAATTGCCTGGACAAACATTTGAACTTAACAATTCAAGGCCCTTGCTGGCAAGCTTTGAGCTCTCTCTCGGGTACCTGTCGAAAGCTTCAAAACACGCGGCTGCTTTGCTCCAGCTGATGGCAAACTTTGAGGCCACCGATATCTCACAATCTATGCTGCACAGGAGTCTACAGAAACATAAGAGGTGGGACGAAACTGGGAATATCAGTACTTGCCTTGTCAAAAGCATGACGGAATGGCTCAAGGATCTCTCAGAGAAGAGCGGCAGAGGTCTAGACGATGCTTTAGAATCACTTATCAAGTTTTCGTTACTGTTTAGGAAGAAGAGAAAGGGTCATTTCTTTCTCCATCCCGTCAGTCAAACACCATCTTTATCGTAGATTAGTCTATCCCACTGACAGTCATTGTAGATCACCCACTTCTGGTTGCGTTGGAAGCAAGAGACAAGAACCGCAGAGTCCGTTCCTGATTCTTTCAGAGACTCTCTGTCCTTGTTGCTAAACGGCTTCCCTCACCCCGACTTCTCTGGGGTGTATGGTCTGTCCACTCGGCATCTTGACCTCCGAGCATTGTTCATGCCGCATGTTAAAAGCCTGTTGAGACAGTATCAGCAACTTAAGAGTGTCATCATGCAGGACGAGACCTTGTTATTACAACTATCAGATCTGTTTCTCCAAGCATCCAACACCCCAGCCACGTTACGACCGATGCAGCAACAGGTGAAACATATTTTCGCTGGCATTGGCATGCCATTGCCCGGGGGCTACACAATGCATTCCTTCAAACAAGACGCACTATTCTTGCCAGCATCGAAGGAAATCATGATACGACTTAACTATCCTGCGACGCTGTTTCTGTGGGCAGTTTATGTATTTTTCGACTATGAGTGTCAGCAATGGCAGGCCTCGAATCCAGGGAGTGTATACCGAGTCGAACATATTCAATTCGGCGGCAAGCCCCTGGCTGAAGTCAGGGCCCGCATCATAGGCCAAGATCCAACTGAGCCAGCTTGGATTCACAATGGCATCCTTCTCGTGACGGACAGCATCGGCATTGACTTGGAAACTATGCTCGACATCGCTGCAATTATGCCGCTGAAGGTAGCCTCCGAGAAGGAAGACGGCACGGCACCTGCTACTCATGGTTTACAGAGCGGGATCTTTGGCCTCATAGGTAGGATTTCCATTCAACTGAATGACATGGACATTGGCTGACCTACTAAGCCTTCAAATACTTTTCGCAAGTCAGGTTTTCTGGTCTGACCGTAAAGCAGGAACCAGGCACAAAACGGCCTCAGATCGACATGGCCAGTCACATGGCTCTTCCTATCTACATAGCTCTGAGTTGGATTCATTGTTTTCATTCAAACCCTACGTTAGGTAGCAATGACTTGCCCACGATGGACAAAACTACCGAAACACCTGATGCCAACCTGCCATTGAATTGTAAGACCTTTTGCGATCTTACCAGGTTCGCCGAGGCTCAGATACTGCTTTCAGTTTTCAAGAGCAAGGGGAACAGCACCGTTATCTTGCATCCCTTCCAGCTGCTAGCCACCAGCCTAGGCGGCAAAGCCGCAGACAGGGTCGCCTGGATCTGTAAGACGATGGGCCCTGAATCTACGGTGGGTGCTGAAAGTCTAATGATGCTCATTTCCCGTGATGAGGGACCAACAATGCCTCAAGGTCTTGTTCAGAAGATGCTCAACAGCCCCATCACGAAGGATAACTTTGCATTTAAAATTCGATTGATCGACCATTGGCACACGCGCCTGGTAGCATCCGGCTCTAGAGAAAAGGCGATGGAGTTGGTTCTTACCTGGATTAAGCACTTTTCACTCTGTGAAAGGAATATCAGAGACACCTGGGTCTTTCATGATGACCCTGTGTTGGACTTGTATGAATTGGCTATCCAGCTGGATGAGACGCAACCTCAACTTCAAGAAGAGACAGCAGTCTACAGGAGTAAATATTTAGAATACTCTCGGGAACATTACGGCCGATTTCACCAATGCCTAGCCCTTGGCTGTGGCGTAGGAATCTTCGGACTGGGCTTCGCCAGGTTAATGGTAGATATGGACAGACTGCCGGGCAACCCGGGATCGAAGGCGAATCAAGACGACCTCTGGGTCCAACTTTTCCTTTTTCTTCAAAGAAAGTTCTTGCCTGCGGCCCGGGAAAACGCACAGGCGCGAAAGTTTCAAACAACAGCAAGAAAGGAGACCATGTTGAAGGCGTTCACATCTCAAGCAGCCAAGATTGATCCGACAATGCCTCTAAACACACGAGCTCAAGAGACTGAAACAAGCGCGAGAAATCGAGCCTTTCTGGAGCCGTTGTTTAGTGACCCCGCTCTAGTAGATAAGGCGATTGATGCCGCTCTGTTGGAGGAGGACAGAGTGAAAGAGCATGCATTAAGACTAGCAGGACTTCTTGCCTTTTGGGAAGAGGTTTCGGGCTACAAAACAAACGAGCCCGTCATTTTAAGAGGCAGAACTCAATGGGAACACATCGGGCTCAATCTTTTACTTTCCCTACTCAATAAGGAGAAAATCGAGGCCGAGTGTCAATCCGTCAAAAAGATAACACGTGAAGCCCTCGAAGAGTTC
Organism: Fusarium sterilihyphosum; assembly: GCA_013186845.1. Classification (NCBI taxonomy): domain Eukaryota; kingdom Fungi; phylum Ascomycota; class Sordariomycetes; order Hypocreales; family Nectriaceae; genus Fusarium; species Fusarium sterilihyphosum. The sequence continues at coordinate 34,398 of JAAOAU010000258.1, read as the reverse complement.
TGTGAGGCGGTGAACAATGCAGAGGAAAGGTTACCACGAGGTTGGGAGCAACGGGAGACAAAGGACGCCCGTCCATACTTTGTTGATCACAACACAAGATCCACAACATGGGACGATCCTCGACAGAAGACCCATGCTGGGAATAGGCTTACTGTGCAGGCCTTGAAGGCGTATATCTGGTATAATTTCTAAAGAGTATTGCTTTTCTTAGCAGGTTTGCAGGCTCTATAGGTAACTGAAAATATTCTCAGATTCTTCTTTAATTTTGTCTTTTCCCTCTATTATGGATATATTCTCTTATATTTGATATAGGTACGACGCGTGTATTTCCCTTTTCCAAGATAGCCACCTTAGTGTGTGATTTTCCCCTGGTCTTTCTGGCGTTGTATTGAGAAAAGGACGGGAAGAGAAGGGGAAAAGAAAAGATGTGTGCTGGGGCAAATATTGTGCCACCTGAGGTCCTGTCACTGCTAACTTGCCAGTGTGAGTGTGAGCGCTAATGTCACTTATTGGCAAAGAAGTTGGCTTGATATGTCTCGTGGAGGCGTCATAAGCTTTAGGCATCAATCAATGTCACTTATTGGCTGTCAATAGCTGTCGCCCCACTAAGTCTTTACAGTTCAGTGTTCTTTGCGCCAAACGTTTGCAGGCTGGAGAAGCATTGACAGACTGAATCGAGAAGAGGTTATCACCAGATATTAGATTTTAGCGTAAGAAAGAAAAAAAGCACAACAAGTGGACTGAAGTTGATGCAATTCAGATACATGACTTCAGAAAAGGCGACCAGCAAAGAAACGACCCATGTACCAGCTTATTCAAGAACGAGAATTTCTTTGCTTTCGTCAGTGGGAATTCGGGGGCATTCACAGCAGGAGCAGTGTTCTTTGCTGGAAGAGCAATAGTATTATACTGGGCGCGCTAGGGGATGTTTGGCAACACATCGTGACCAGCAAAAAGTTTCTGAACACCGACTAAGGAACAAAACCGACAAGATGAAAAATAGTCTTGATCTTTCACTAGCACATAAAACATGGTAGAACTTCAATCAAGTCAATGGGCAGATCTTTCTTTGCGCGTTCTACGTACAGAGGCTGACCAGCCAGTCTTCCTCTTAAGATGCCGCTCTGAAGAAGCTGATTGGCCACATCACTCTTGACAAGATTGGTGAGACAGACTTCAAACAGATGTAGCCACAGTAGGTGTAATTAACGGCCACCTTTATCTAGCGTTATGACTCAATCAGAGAAGACGGTGTCGATGAAAGGGGTGCTGAGATTTTGACACCAGTCTCTTGTATCCTCGTACAAAGCACCTTCGCGTCTTCCACTTCTCCTTATCGGCGGGCCTGGCTCCTGTTCGACTCGAGACTGGGAGGTATCCTTTGGCACATGGTTTAGCTGGGGTTTCTGTGGTTGACTTTGACGATGATTGCTCCTATTGGAGACAATATTGCTCTCTGTGACGGCTACTCTTTATAAACAAATTCCTAGGATACATAAAACCTATCCAAGGTCCAGTCTGAAATGCCCAACTACAGACCCTTTCTCAAGATGCATTATCGATCATCGCCAGATATCCTTCTGGAAAGCGTTTGTAAAAGATCTTCTTCAAAATCTTCCAAGTTCCCTCGGGTGACCATGTTCTCTTTGATACCTGAGCACTCTTCATTCATCTCATTTACCTCCTGTTGAACTTCCAAAAGCTTTGCGTTACAGACTTCCAAGTCCATTTCGTTCGTCAGTTTTTGGAGGGCTTCGATCTCCTCTTCTGCTGTCTTGATTCTCTGTTGTAGAGCTGCAATCTCCTTTTGTGCCGATTCGACTATCTCTTTCAGCGTCTGGGGGTTTTGACCTTCTGATGCAGTCATTCTTGGACCTGGAACAAATCCTTGTTGTTGGAGATCAGCAAGGAGTTGCTCAAGTCGTATCTTTTCCCTTTCTAAGGTAACCACCCTTTCCTCCACCTTTTGCCTCGATTGACTCTCTTTATCCAGCCTTTCCTCCTAGGAAATATGCTTCAATTGAAAGGCAGAAAACTGTTCCTGTAGTGACTTCAGGGCTTCCGCCTCCGACGGGGATTTCTCGCTCTCCTGGCCGTGTGGCTCAACGCGAGGCCGTTTTCTCTTTTGTGCTGCTGTGTTCGAGGACGATGATGCAACGTCATCGTAAGCGGGCAGCTGTTCGAGCTGGGCGCGAGGCACCTGTTCTGACTCAGTAGAAAAACGAGCAATCTGGGCCCCTTGGCCGTTATAAAGGCTCTGAAGGTCAAGCTGTCTGTTGCGAATGAATCGGTAATTGCGGTCGTTTATTTTGTTGCGGATGGCATCTAGTTGCGACTTAAACGAAGCATCGTGGTCGATATAAACAGAGAGGGATAGTAATTGTGATATTTCACGAATTTGGTCGATGACGGCACCGGACTGAGTTTTACCTTGCGCCGGCTGTTCTTTGGTGTCGAGAGGGATGAGAATGGTGATTTTCTCATTTAGCTTGAAATTGAGGCTAAGGACTTCAGAGCTGAGTTTGTTCCTTACGGGCTCAAGGACTGGTGCGAGGACCTCGAAGGAAAAGGTGTCGATGGTGGAGAGCGGTATGCTCAAAATGAGGGATGAGCTTTTCGGTGTTCTCTTCTCGGTAAGCTTGAGATAGATAGGTACCCAGATCTCGAAGAGCGAGGAAGTCTTGTCCACTCGTGTCTTGAATGTTAGGGTGTTCTGTTTGGGATCAGGCTCGGCCAGGTACTTTAGGGTATCGCGACTTCGCCAGGCGACGACGGCCGCCGTAGAGATTTGAGGATTTATTTCGGACATATTTGTTCAGTCGATCAAATATGAGACTGTTTTGTTCTGGGAGAAATGGGAGCGTATGAATAAGAGTATGTTCACCTGAAGGCGAGCAAGTCGGTCATTGAATTGATTCAACCTTTTAGGCAACAATAACACCCATCGCATCGGCTTCGGGTGGAGGATCCGCCGAGGGGCTGTTCTAAATTTAGCAACTGGAAGCAGCGACAATTTGACACTGGCAAACGATCTCGCGCTCATCACATGACCACGCGTTTTCTAACTGCCCCGCAACGCGTGCCCCTCCATCTCTTCTCCAACTCTCCTCTCCATCCCCCACCAAATCTTCTTCCCCTTCACAAGCACACAGCACAAGTCCAAAGACCCGGTAAACCACCACTACAGGCCGGTATAAAATTCCGACTTGTACCCCATCAAACGAGCGCGATGCCTCCTTTCTTGGAACAACCGGGGCACTGTAGACGGGACCTGGTTCAGCGCCCGCCGGCTGTGATTCGGGGGCCTGACGTTTGATCATCTTGCCGGCTGTGATTCGGGAGTCAACAGGTTGCCGGTTGGTGCAGTAACTGGTTTGATCTTTGGTCCGCTGGGCTGTGTGCGCTGTGTTGTATAGGTGCGTTGACGCTCTTCTCTTTGGCTAACTCTGTTACAGGTTCGTTACTCCGACCACCAACATCTTCTTCTCCGAATACCAGCGATCTTTCAACCGGCGCGAGAATATCGTCATCGACTCCAACGGTCATCTGCGTTGCTCATGCTGGCTTCCGTGACGAGCTGGGGCAGTACCTTACTGGTAAGGCGCCTGAGCCCCATCTATTCTCGGAGCTAATGTGTTCGGTAGCTGAACCGTTGAGAACCTTATCGACAACGCCACTCCTCGTCCAATTTACTTGCCTCCTCTCAATTCCCCCTCTTCCACCGCCGCCCCCTATACAAATTACAACAAAGGGACGCTTCTGTCGGCGTGTATTCTCAGATAACACAAGCTCATCATATCGAGGGTCGCCACCCGTACTTGATATCGCGAACCGGGGGCCCTGATACAGAAGCTGCAAGCCAACAGCTCAAGGTTTATTTACCTGCTCATCAAGACTGCCACTACGACGAAGAGCTGGGAACTCTCCATTTCTCAAGCTAGCGTCTTCACCCACATCTGGGACTGGCTACATTAGGATCGTGACACAAGTCTTGAATCACCAGAAACGAGTCACAAGACCATGTAGGAGAATCTGCTACAATTACACATCAGCCTTTGTCTCTGCACCCACGGGTTTCTCTATCGACCTTCCCTACCAACTTTACGACGAGTCATTCTTGGGAAGCTCTTCAACATCCCACCGTCGGCCAAACAAAGTCCATCAAGCGCCGCTTGACCCCCAACCAGCACATCGCCAACCTAACAACTCAGTGATCTGCTTCAGTCCATCAGGCCTTGGTTCTCGATAGACAAGCAATCTTCCCCACAACAACAGTTCCCTTGGGCTCACGGTAGCGACATCGCCTGCACCAAGTGAAACGTCTCCTCCCTACAAGCTCAGGTAACATCACAAGATAGCTATCAATTGAATGCGCATTTCACCATCCCAAAATCAAGACCAAACCAGACCGATACTTCGTGCCCACGTTTCGACTCGTCTTCCTCTCGTAGCAAACACTTCCCTGTAGATATGCTTCATCATCCTTGCTGCTCAACTACCCAGCCAAGCGCCGGACTACTGTAACAACTCTAGTTCTAGGCCTAGTTTACTCTCCCACCGTCAGATGTCGCCCTGCCCAATGTCTGAGATTCGGTCAAGACCAGTTTAGCACCACGAGAACGAAGCCGAGAAATATCCAAGCTCTGGCAGAGAAGACAGGACTTCTGAGGAACAGCGGTTCCGTCTAGCCTCGGACCAACAAGTCTGGCAGTGGGCGCATTTTCATAATCAGGAGGCCCTTATGGCCCGTTTGCTTGCGGCATGTCATTTGTCCAACTTGCACGGCAATCGCTGAGCCATGAGCTCTTGTACGTCACACGCGCAACCCGGTCTGACGGACTCTTGCTCTTGCCTGACAGCTTATCTTTATTGAGCCCATTCCGCACACTATTCATTGTGTCGACTGGCTGATCATAACTACGTCTCGCAGAATAGCGCGGCTCTTGAGTAAGGCCGAATATGGCCGACACAAGTCTTGGGACCACCTTCAACTTCAGCGTCCTTTCTCTGTTCCTCAACTTTGGCCGTTGCAGCATTGTCGGCCTGCTCCGCAACAGCGATTATGGCTTCTCCGGCGCTGAAAGTCCCCCTGAGTAAGCGCCATGCGGGCGTCTCCTTAGCTTTCTAGTGTTTCTGCATCTTTCAAGTTGCTGTCTATTCTCGTGCAGGTTTCCTCTTTTATCCGGAATCTCGCTCATGGCTTTAATCTCAATCAGGGGCTCATGTCAAGCTGCACTGTAAGATCTATGTTGGGATGGACTCTGATACCAGTCTTGTCATTGGCACTCAGACCAGCCTCGTCGTCTGCATTTCTGGAGAGAGCTCTCTGGTTGAGCAAAGTACTGTACTGACTGATAAGATAAGGCTCTAGCGACCCACTTCTCAACGAACCCCACCATCGTCATTCAATCCAAACCTAACCCAAACACAAGATCACCATCGTCGCAGCAGCGGATCGCTTTCTCACGCGCGTGCACCCCCAAGAATGGACAATAATGAACTACCCCAAAGACTTGCGGACTTCAAACGAAAGTGCATGACCGGTGACTACTCGCCGTTAACGAAATTCCACCTTAGCAAGGCTGACTACACCCGCCTGTACGATAAGATCCAGGCTACCTTTCGACGTTTCAATTATAACCCTCGACGTCAAATTATTAGCATTTGCAAGCCTCCAACGGTTAATTGCTTTTTTATCTCGTTATTTGGAAGCGCTATCTCGGATGAAATTCTCAAAATCGGACGCCAGAATTCACAAGCTCGAGTCTTCACTGAGAGAATCGCCAATGGCTTATCCGCTCCTGTTTTTCTCGTCGAGGGCGATGACATATGGGAACAACGACCGGATGCGCAATTCGAGCATGATGAAGCCATACACCCAGGTGTAGTCGTCGAGATTGCATTGACTCGAGACGCAAAGGATTTGCGGCGCATTGCCAGACGGTATATCTATCATACCGATGGACAGATCAAAGTTGTTCTTGGCATTGATCTCAATGAAGATAAAGAGTCCACTATATCAGTGTGGAAGCCCACCTTCAGCCCAACCCAAGATGCTGATGTAGTCGATATGGACATTGAGCAAGTTGTTCAGGCACAGGTATATCTTTGAACCCTATGTATGACAGAAACAAGCTGACCCTTTTAGCCCTTTCGAGACGCCAACAACAACCCTGTCAACGGCGCCTTGACATTACGCCTTCACGACTTTGGGCCTGATGGTCTATGTCAAGACTGCCCCGACACCGCCTTCTCAATCCCATACCGCGACATGTCAGGCATGCTGGCTAAGGCCGAGCGGTACGAACTGAAACAAGCACGGCAAGGGCTGCCCGATTCCTCAAGCCGCGTTGTTCGCAAGCGACGGCTTTCTGGAAGCTTGGAAGACCTTTTCAAGGCGTAACCACGTTGATCCCATGATGGGAGATACTCATGGGAAGACAAAAACCGATAGCGTAGACCCTAAACGATAAAAGGCTTAGGTAACTTGACATAAGTTTAGGATACTTTTTGCTGAGTTTATTTTTTTCTCGCTTGCTGAGAGGATGGTCTTTTGAAAGCACGTTACCTTCCTTGGCCCAAGTCATTGAATATTTCGCTCCCTGCCCGGTAGCGGTCTGCTTGATTGCTTCGCGAAACAACGGTAAGGGGCTTCCGTTGGGACCTCTCGCATCGACAAGCTGAGATATGACCATGTCTTCCATTCATGTTGGTTATCTAGGCACCCGTTAACAGGTTTAATTAAATGTCTAGAGTTTTATTAGTCAGAGTGTGCTCCGAGGTCATGTTCTATCGGTCATCTCGCTCATCGGCTCTGGGCGCTTGCTCTAGGGGGCCTTCTGGTAATAGCGCCCTCAACCTTTAGGAGGGTCAAAATGGACCTTGTCGAGGATAGAACGAATACATGCAGAACGGGGAAGTAGAGGTTAATGACGGTATCTTAGAAGTATACAGATGTGATGCGTAGGTACGGAGGACGCTGACCTGCCCCTCGAGTTAGTCTTCAATAAACAAAGAATCCCAAATTCTGACGGAGATCGCGCTAACATGATATGCCATTCTCATCGCCTCTGGTTTCTTAAACTGCGATGCCCTTCAGGGCTTACGAGGGTCCAATATGTGACCGATGCTGTGTGAGATATCGACATTCGAATATGGTCCACTGTTTTCACCAAGTCACATCATCAAGCTGGCTCTCAGGCATCTGTAAAAGAGTTCCTTTCAACCCCCTATCACCGGTAGGAGAATGCAAGGTCGAGGTCGCCCGCATCCACGGAGACTCATGTGTCGAAGAAGAAGCGAGTCGAGGTATGGACAGCTTCATCGTAGACTTGCCTGAACACAACATCACCAAGAGCCCCCGAAATATGGCTGCATCCCGCTCAAACACCAGTAATGGCTACACAGGCTAAGTATGCCAGAAACTGCGCTTAGCTCTGGAGTTCTGAAGTTGTGGCGGCGGTGAAGATGACGTGCCAGAGCACTTAGTAATTTGAGCGTGTTCGTACCTGGCTGACTTTCCAAGAGTCTGAGACCCTTCTGCCTTCATTCTTGGAAAAGGTGAGCACCCTTATTATAGCAGGGAAATTGTTCAATGGCAACCTGTGGGGGAAGTGATGACAAAGCCAATGTTTCTCGAAGGGCTCTGACATCCAGGATACAGGGGAGCTTCATTTCTGCAGTTGGAACCCCGATATATAGTTCAGCACCGAACGAATAACGAAAAGGAAAAGTCCTTGCTTCATGGTATAAAGCTTCTGTCTTATCGGGCTCTATATCAGGAGAAATGTTATAGTTAAGCCTTGGAGCTTGATGATGTTAGGCAGAAGGCCAAATCCCATGGGTACACGACAATGACCTTAATAATGGCGGCGTGGTGAAGGCAATGCGTACCGTCTTCCAGGCGAAAATTCCAGTATTGGCCAGTACTGACTGCCACGATCGCAGCCTATGTGAGATCGTGGCTGGAGTTGTGGTTGTCGATGTGCACACTTCCTTGTTATCTGCAATCCACGGTCTCTTGCTCTAAACCCACTCAAACCAAACTCGAGCATCTAGCAAGCTTACATGAGAGGCATTGTCGGTTGAATGCCGCAGGATCTCATGATCCTGCAGTGGTACGTATTGAGGAGTGGCAGGATTCGAAGTTGACTTCATGGCGGCGGTAGGTACTTGAAAGCGTGCGTCGATAGCAACGGCAATATCAGCGTGAGCAGAGCTTGCCGCAGTCTCCCTGGCCTATTCAGAGGGATAAAAGCAGATTTGGTTAGGTGCCTAGGGATCCAGGTTACCCTGGCGATGCTGGTAGGAAACTGCTAGGTTCGAAGAGTTCGATCGTCAAGGCTGCTCTCGCGGCATTGGCAAACTTGTAGTACCAACGGCTTAGAGGTGCAGCCAAAAGGACCTCTTGGGCTATCAAAAGTAGCGAAAAGTCCATGGATGCGCTGGCTCAACACTAAAGAGCGTTGTGAGTTTGATTGTGCCATGAACATTAGCATCAGAACGTAATGACCTCGAATGCGTTGAAGCAGCCCGTTCCCCCAAAGCTAGACCTGGACGCTTCTGTATCCCAGGTACTGGTCTGTATGGGCTGGTGTTCTCTGTTTTATAGCAAGACGAGCAAGCTTGGAGGCGCTTACAATGAATTGTTCCTGGTATAAGGTGTTTGATTTGGGTTTGGTGACTGGGCTCAATGGGTAGACAAAGTCCCATACCAGATTGGCTGTATTGTTGCATACTATGACGCTGGGCACTTGATATGATCGAAGCACTATTCTTGCTCGAATAATAGCATTCCCCATACGCGGTCATGGTCGTGGTAGCCCACGCTTGGATTGATCGATGTTCTAAACATGACTTGCGGCGGCGGTGGCCGGCCAGGACACTATAAGACTGGGGCTGGGATTTCGGCAGATCGGAGACGCGGAGCTGAAAAACTTGCCCCGGTGGTTGCGCATTGATTCGCGAACTGGTGCTGAAGATAATAATAGAAGATGCAAATGAAGAGTCCTTTATGCGATGCGAGAGAAGTAGTCCTCCAACCACCCGAGATTAAGAAACCCCAAAGCAGCCACAGGCCCTAATTTTGTCCATGGGATGTCTTGCAACTTCCTCAATATGGCCTATGTACGCCTTTTGCCATCATGGAAACACTTGTCATTGGAAGAAATGTGCCGCCCCATGACGTTAGAAACTCGATGTTTGTATCGTTCCATTTTGCTCTTTGGCAACAGAAAGAACGCCTCCCAACTGGTCGGCACTAGCGTAAGGCCGCCGCTCTCGTGGGTGTTGTTATTTGTCTCCTCCATATTGCTGTTTTTGCCTCCCCTCTCTTGTATATCTGGAGATAGCAGCTCACGAAGAAATATGGACCCGATCAACAGCATTTGGGATATATTGCCCGTAACCGCGAATTGAAGGATGTTTATTGAATATTTTGCAATCTTGTTGAAGTCTCCTTCTGCCGATGGACATGCTCTAGTACTCATTTCTTGGGGTTTCCTTTGAGAATTCCGCTCCACACAACTTCCAAAGCCTCGGAGAGTGTAGCAGCAACATCGTCTGCTGTCTTTTTGATGAATTTGAGGTGTTCTTATCTCTGGTTGTATATAGACCCTTCATCCCTATGCCTGTTAGCTAGATTAGCCTTTTCTTCTTTCAGGTTCCTGTAATGAGATCCGAAGACTTTCTCGTAGTAGGTATTCACAGGTATCTCTCGAAGCCTGTTACCAGAGTTCGAGAATTCGCAAACGACTACGTCCCCATTTTTGAGATTGGTTGATCCTCACCATTCTAAGCCCATGCCATCAGTGCTTTCCTTGAACTTCCAATCATTCATGATGAAGTTCAAGATACCACCATAGGTCACAACCACAATATGGGGATTGCCTTTTCTTCCTGAGGTCTTAGGCTCGCTAGCAATCTCCAAGAGCACGACGAAATAAATCAGATATAAACTGAGCCAATTCCTCTACAATCTCTTCGATTCTGCGCGGCGTCTTCGATGACTCCAGCATCGTCGATCTTCTCGGGCTCCAATTGATATGCAACTATCAAGGCTCTCAGCTCTGTGATCGGGTAGTTTGTTGTCCGGTTACTTACCCATCCCGGTGTCATTGTGCTCATCAGCTTTTGTTACCTTTAACCCAGCCAGTACTGCGATTTCTTTGAAAGCAGAGTTTGTATATTTGATCGAAGCAAAAGTTCGGAAAGTCTTCTTTTCACAAGAATTTCGAGGAATGATCTCAAACTTGTGGCACCAGTCCGCCTGTCCCTCTGTTGAAAACCAATGATCTATCTGCCAGTCGTGATCATTGAACTCTTGACGGCCGATTAACTGGTTGGCATATTTAAGCCCGCGCCAAATAAAATCAATGTACTCCTTGGTACTGTAGCTTTTCTGAAGGTTCTCTCCAGCAGCTGGTGTCTGCTGGCTAATCATGATCCTTTTGGAGATCTTGGCGAGCCTCTGTAAGAACGAGACATACCTTTCTTTTTCCATGTTCAGAGTCGAAGCCAATGAGAATACAAATTTATTCCCAGGCAGTGTTTCAATTTCGGATGTCGCATCTTCAAAACTGCCGCATAGCCCAATGCATTTCACCTGACTGTATCGCTTTTCCAAGCGGTTCATATAGTCTTTCAGGACTTCGAAGTTGATATCAATAGCAATATAGCTACATGGTACCTTTTGTTTCTCAAGCTCATCGAGTATGATCTCAGTCTTCAAGCCATTGCTATTTTAAATAGTAAGCAGTGATCAGTATCAAATTTGGCTATCATACCCTGATCCGTACTCGATCAACACCAGAGAGGACCAAGCTTTCAGATCATTGGCGAGTTCTGGTACGAGCTGACCAATGATTTTGAGCTCTCCCAGTGTTTGACTGGAAGTTTGACTCTCGACCCATTGGGATATTATATAGAAGAGTCTCTTATCCAGATACGTTCCATTGTATATGGAATCTTTGAGAGATTCATCCAAGGATAGTTCCTGATGGTTTGTCTCCAGTCTTTTGATTTGTCCATGGTTCAAGGGTAGGTTTGCGAGTGCATCCTCAATAAGATTCATCCTGAAAATACTGTTTGTGATGCTAGAGGTGCTTAAGAAACAAAACGGATGAATGAGATGTAGAATGTTAGACGGGGCCACGACGAGTTAAGATATAAGATGCTACTGGCCCCCAATATCTGAAGGCTAAGAAAGTCTGACATAGTGATGTCTTGTTCTAGCGACATGGTTCTGCTTGCATACATAGCCGATCATTTCTAAAGATAGATCTATTCCAGTGAGCTATCATCTGCAGGCTGCAGCTGCCAACTGCAACCCACCTCAGCAGCCATGGTGATCGTGTCAGTCCCTGAATGGCCCTAGGTTCATGGACAGCCCACCTAAGGCAGAAATGCATGATGCTGTGTTTGCCACAATTGAAGCCAATCCTTATTTGTTGCATCTTGTAACTAGCTTTCTGTTGACCAACGCTTTGGCGATTGCAGTATGACGAGGGTAGACATCTGCAGTAGTGTAGTTTATGCATCTTCTAATTGTAATCTTTGTTGACAATATTGATCTAGCAAGGTTTAGATTGGGGGAAAGCACTTATAGAGCGCATGTCCGACTAACTACTACCCCCTTACTAAGCAATTTGGGCTACAGATATTGCATTGATTTAGGTAGCGCTATCCCTGCTTTGTAGATTGTCATCCGCAGGTTCGTTGAGGTTCTCTCTAGATCGACGTTTGTGCGGCTTTTGGCCTGGACTCAACGTCATGTGATGCTTCTTCGTCGTTGGTAATTCCTGACGTGGGGGCGACCGGCGCCCATCAATGAAGCCTGTGTTTTCAGGTACTAAGGCCCTCACTGTCGCTCCATCGTCTTCGTTCAGAGCCATTTTCTTATCCGAGGGGAGAGTCTTTCTATTCTCTGATGCCTCGTATTTGCCCTTCCTCGTGTTGAAGCTTCTGAACGTGTTCTGGTCTCCCTCTGTGTACAAAGGCTGCCAGAACTCTTCTTCGTTCCAGGTTTGGATATCTTTCAATAGGGAGTCCAACTCTGAAAGACTTTGACTCTTTCCTTGACGCAATACGTCAACAGACGCTGTCTTTGCAGTGTCTAATATGGATTCCAGATGCTTTGTGATTGGGGTCTTCTCTTCCTCTCTCGGTCGACTTCTACGCATGTAAGATGATGTATCTTTTGACTGTTGTTGTTGTTGTAGCTTTTGGCGATTGTGTAGCAAGGCACCTATAGTTGAGATAATACGATGTAGGTCTTCCTGCATTTTCGCCTGATAAAGGACTGTCCTGAGTTCTTCAGCCAACATCAAAGACTTCCTCTTCAAATTTGGTAGTATGTCTTTTGTTGTAGACTCGTTCGTTAAGGTCTCAGTATCCATTGAGTAGTGTGAAAGACGTGTAAAGAGGTCAGAACAATCAAATATTCTGCCTTGAGACTTCTCTTCGCCGACTAACGCGAGATCGAGGAGTCCTCTCATATACTTGCAATCAGGTTGTTGGTCGAACTCCAATGCCCGGATGTAGTTGCCTAATTCGGTAAATTCGAATGGCAAGCCATTGCACAAGTCTTCGATCTTGGTGCTGTTCTTGATTTTGAGAATAGTGCTTTCCTTCTGCTTCGCTGAACTAGCGCTTATGCCTTGCCAAGGCAAGTAGCCCCTGAGGAAGTAAAGAAACACATACCACAAGGACTCAAAGTCATCTCTCCGAGATTGTGTACAGCGTAGCTGCGTGTTGATGCTCATGTACCTTAACGTCCCTACTGGTTGGACATCTGTCTCACAGATGATATGCTCTTTGGTCCTTGAGTCTTCGTATGGTTTCACCATACCAAGATCGATAAGGAATACTGTTTCGCCATCAATAACAAAGTTATCTGGCTTGACATCTCGATATACCACCCCGTTCTTATGCACCTCATCTAGCCTTGAGATCTTGACAATATTAGTTCAAATCTAAGGAGCTTTCTGTTTTAGTTCTGGTAACATACCATCTGTTTGCCTGCTGTCACCACAATCTCGATATTGAATCTTCGCCCAGACCTTTGGAACAAAGTCTCCAGGGAGGGCCCCAAGAGGTCCATTACAAGGAACTTGTTATAACCGTGCTCTTCAATGCTATAAGCATTCGGAAACCCCTCTGAGATAGCGTTTAGTAGCTAATATGATGGCGAAAAGGGCATTCTTACCCCAGTTAGATAGTTTCCTATACATCCTATACTCGTCACCGAGGTACGGATGTCCGGAAGTGCATAACGCCTGCAACAATGTGAGCGCTGTCCTTCTTCAAGTGCTGGGTACCTACAAATTTCAGGGCCACAGGCTTGTGATCCGATTTCCGTAGGCCAGCGTAAACAACACCAAATGATCCTTCCCCAATCTTCCTTCCGACCTCATATTCATTATTTGGAGCAGAACCGATTGTACTGTACGAGCCAAATTTGGGGAGGTTTCTGATGTTCTGGCCCTTGCGATACGGCAAAGACGCCTCTGCTCGGTTTTCTTCTGACATTATGACATTTTCAAGAAACGACATCTTGCTAACACGCCTTTGACAACTCCTGTGGCCCTAGTTAGTCCGTTTGAGTTGCGAGCTGTATGTGTTCGACCTCTAATACATCAGCTTATAGAAATAAACCTCCGTATGATTTAATTTGAATTCACCTTGATTGAAGCTCACTGCGAAGGTTTGAATTTGTGTTTCTGGAATAACTCAAGTGACGTTGAAATAATTAATGGTGATGGCAAGTGGCCAGAAGGGGGCCGCAAATAAATAGCAACCAGCCAGGCTCATTTCAGCATATCCTTGAAAATAAAGAGTGGGTATGAGCCACGGTAAACAAATATTGAATACGTATCCCTTTCTAATCTCTAATCCATAGGAGGTCTTCAACGTGGCCAGTATTTCTGAGTCTTTAAATATCGTGACCATTTTATCACACCGCTATTTCCAATCGACTGCAGTCATTCAGGGGTGTCCTTCTTTACATTTCATGCAGCCCTGGCAGACTACGATGCGCCTCAAAAAACCTCCTCCACCGTAAACGCACGTCATTTGATTCAATCGACTTCAGAAAGGTGAACGTCATAGATGCAAGCGTTTCCAATTGGCTTACGTCACAAAAGCCCGAGGTGGAAAGCTTGGCTAGACAACCTAAAGTCTCCAGCTCGCTTTGTACTATTAGCGAAGGCCTTAGACACAGCAAACGTTAACCAATACTTACAATTGTATGAGGCGCCTTCTTTCTAAGGGTTGCACATTTTGGGAAATCTTCAGAGTCTCGATAAGGAATCTCGCGCTGTTCTTCTCATTTTGAGAAGTCTTTGGAACAGCATTCCGTGGGCAGTCATTTTCAGGCAGGGGCCTGTACATAGAGGCGGCCAGATAGCATGCATTTGCAAGGAATTTCACAGACTCGAAATATTGTATAGGGCATGGCGAGCTCTCGATTATCGATTTTTCAGGTAATTCCAAGGTCTTCAGGAGCTCAAAAATCTCCGGTAAAGGGGTACAGCCTGTGTTAGAATGCCTTAAGCTGGTAATTTGGGCCTTGAATGCAATACCTTCCCACTTCTGACGAAGTACATCTTCGGCTTTTTCTCCAAACTGCTTTCGGACTTTGTCGAGATTAGTGTTCAGATATGGTATTGAAACTGGGCTATCGACAGTTTGGTCAAGGTATGCAAAGCTTGTGAGACGTTAGTGATATGTTTTACTATGCAAAAGCCTTATGCTGTACATACTTCGAAAAGTCCCAACTAGCCAAGGCAAGGTCCTGCAGAGAATCCGGTTCAAGCCTCTTTTCAAGCTCATCTGGTCCTCCAAGGTCCCTGAGTTGTTAGGGTCACTCTCGTATCACAAATAGGGACTTACTCAATGATGTTATTAAACATAGACTTTGCTTTCTTAAAACAGTATTCGGCCAAAGATAATCTTCCCTCATATTGGTAACAAAGTGAAGCAAGTAAGAATGCACGAACCAAAGTAGGAGAAGATGTGCGGATCGGAATTGCATGTAAGGTTTGTGCCATCCAATATTCCAAATGGTGAATCATGTTCCCAGAGCTTTCCTGGGAGTGCAATTCTCTCAGGGGTGTTCTTAAAGGTATAATAGTGCAAAGACAGGTAACGTATGGAAGTTGGAAGAGTCGTTCATCGTGGATCTCTTTGATGCTTTGTGGGAAAGGTAAGTTGCATAATGTACGGGTGTAGCTTTGAACCAAGCTGTGATCCAGGCCTGGGATGGGGAAGATATGGCGAAGGTAAGTTTCATAATGTTTAATTGCAGATTTGATAAATTTCACGGGAAGTGGTTCTGCTTCCATTCTGATTGGTGGCTGTTCCCGGTATTCCCCCAAAGATAATAAGAATGTCTTGTGTCTAGCAGTGGACCCTTGGGGATATTTGTGGAAAAAGCCACTAAGCGACTCAAGGGACCAAATATGTCTGGGAGAGCACAGGAAATGTTGCGGCTCACCAGTTCTGTGGCTTACTGCGCTACAGATTATCACCCTAGTTCTCTCTTCGCTTGCACCCATGCGAGTTACCTTAGGCGTGAGATGTGGATCAGTGTGATTGAAATAAGCCTTCGTAGAATAACAGGGTAATCTAATGGCTGGAGCTGCCTGGGGAGGAGAAAGAAACCGACAGAGGCAAGAGGCGGTGACAGGCCGGCTCACAGAGAATCAGGCAGCTACGGGCCGATCAGACAAAGTGCCATAAGGGCTCTGAAAGTGTCAATGTAAAGCCGTGGCCCGTGAATATTTACTCTGCTGTGCCACGGCGCCTACCATCCTCGCCTACAAATATTGGTCCAATCACTGTGATTCAAATAAGCCAAAGTGTGATGACAGGGAACACCAAACAAGGGAAAAGAGGACGAAAAGTAACAAGCGGTGACTGTAAAGCTAGAGCCCGGTTACCGGGGTATCAAAGTCCTTGTGAAAGAATATGTCAGTTAACATAAACACGGAGAGGCCAAATCGAAGCTAGTCAGGGGTTATCACTAGGAAAGTAGAGCGCGCTCTCTGGGAAGTAGGCTGGAGGTACATGAGGAGTGCGACTGCAGTTCTGAGGGCACTTGGATATGTATCCTTGCAGCTGCGATAAGTGGCTAAATGGCTTCGATAAGTCTGGGAGTTAGTCGGATCTAACATTATAATTCGATCGATAAGGTGCCGGAAGTTGCGTAAGATAACTGAAATAATTATTAAAGGAATAAAAATAAAGAAATGAGTAAGATCAGAGAACCCCAGATACCATCTTTAAACAGACCAGGTGATCTAGCCGATCGCAGGTGCGTTTTAAGATGATTGGCATATGATGTTCTAAGTTGACAAGTTGACAAGTTGACAAGTTGACAAGTTGACAGCCACCAATACGAATCCTTTCTTCCCAAAACGCTGTGCGTTGTCTTGGCGGGAGAGATATCAAGAATTCTTAGAGAGAATCTACAGGTGTCTTCGCTACCTACGAATCGTCTCAATTCGTGCAACAGCCTTCCAATGGCACGTTCAGAATGCTCGAGTAAGCTCCAAGAGCCGCGAGTCTCAGCATACACCGCAGCATTGGTTGTGGGGTTTGCCATGCACTTCTCAAAATCTGCTTGTACACATGCTGGCCTTCTGCAGAAGTCATCCATTCTCGGAGGTCTTTGGGAGCTACCTGTTGCTTGACAAGGTGGACCAGGAGCAGTGGAACGTGACAGTCTTGGCCATCCAATTCAGCACAGTTATCAGATGTTTTGTCACTATATCAAGTCAGTCTGAAAGTTTGTGAAGCATGAAATATGGTCTCACATTGCGTCCAAAGCGTTATGAACTTCCCTGTACTTAAGCCTGTTGATCAACCTATATGGCAAAGACTCACGGTAGCACGTTGAGACTCCAATCGGTAGGTGGATTATAAGTCGGTCGTAGAAGTCCGAAGTACCGTAATCCGAAGTACCGTAATCCGAGCACTCGGATTGGGCGAGCAGTTCTTGCACTTGGCTTGCGCCCAAGCGTCTTGGGGTCGAGTTACCGGGCTTAATGCCAAAAACACAACCCAATATGAAGAAATTGTCATCAAACGTTTTCTCCCTGTCGTATTCGTATTGGTTTACATCCGTCTTATGTCCAGCGAATTCTAGCATCCCTCGGACCAGCGATATGATGTGAAGTTCGGTACCAGCATTCTCGACCAGTTGGGCGGTCGCTTTTGTTTCTCTCTCCACCAAGAATCCAAGCCAGGTCTCCGGTTCTCTCTGTAGGACTCTGCGTACATCGGGCCCACTCAGGTCATTCAAGATGTGGAGAGATAGGAAGAGTGACAGTTGAAAAAATCGGTCCCGAATCGTTTTTGGCGATTTCTAATTGATATCAGTAATGACCTTGGTCAGCTCTCTAAACAACCAAGTACCTACCTCTATGTCATCTACTAACAGTGCCCACTCAAGCGGTATTAGGTGGCGCTTGTCAAGGATAATGCTCCTGTAATATCGAGCAAGACCATGTCCTTTGGGAGACCTGACACTTATGACGGCTCTTCTAATGAAACGGAAGAAGCTGATCCGGCTCGCTTCATCTTGGCCGTATCTCTCTATCTCAGCTTTTGTCGGCTCCAATAGTTCAGGGAATACTTCTTCAGGGAAAGCAAGCTCACGCAGCATATCGTGTCCGCAGAAATCCTTGAGTGCTTTCTCGACGCAAGATGCAACCAACACCACGCAGCCCCTGTCGCGAACCTTCCCTAGGATGTGAACAGAAGGGACATCTTTGACAAGGCTCCACGTTTCCGAGTTTAATTGGTCCACAGGGACAAGGTAGCCGAGCCAAGTACCATCGCTCGGTGGCGTCTTGTTCAGGTCCTGCGGGAAAGACTTGACCTCCTAATACCGATAAGCCACTGGTTTGCCATGTATCAATGAATCTTACGATGCGTGTAGTTCCCGATGTCACACCCAGTAATGAACTGAGATGCATTTTAGTTCACACTGAACTCATAAGTGAAGCTTGTTTAAAATACAGGTACTCGAACCCAAAGAGATTGTTTGTGGACATGCAGGTGCAGCGAGTAGCTAATGAGCCAAAGAGAAGTGCGCGTAAGAAAATACAAATAAGACGATCCAGACGCAAGTGACAAAGTGCGTGCTGGCATATATGTATTTTGAGGCCATAAACTCCATCGAACAGAAGAGGACAAATAAAAAACCATACAACCCTGTATTCTTTCGTGACGATGTACCTAAACTTCCTGGGATGAATGAGGCGCAGATTACGGAGTAAGCCTGACTGAACAAACCCTGTGATTTTTAAGTTCTCAAAAGGCGCATACGCATCAACCTTGGCATACCCATGGCAGGGATGTAGCAATAGCCGGGAAATTAAAAAGTCAACATACCTTAGGTCAGCAGAAGAACGATATTATGTCAAGTTACGATACGTCGTTGAGTTGCCGGAGCTTGGTACCGAATGTTGACTTTCACCTGGGGGGACCCACTCCTCAGTCAGTCGCGGAAGACCGACGTTAGCAACAAGGATACCCTTGTCAGTTCTTCGCATTTTTGAGACTCTTAGGAAAAGTCTCTCCCTGCGCGCGCAGTTCCCCGCACCATCCAAAAGGTTTGATCGGCGATCTGATTCCCATCCTTAGACACGCGCGGCTTGCGGGCCAAGAGGAGGCATCACTGCTCGTGTTTCAAGGACGTGAAAGCTTGTGAACCTTTGTCAATTGTCATTTCGCCAATCTCCCCCACTAGACAGTTTCTTGCCAACTAAATCATTCTCAGCTGCCACGTCCTCTTCGTGTTCTCCATCGAGGGAGTGGGTCTCCCAGCGAGCGTCTCGCTCGTCTTTGGTGACTCAATTTGGTTGGTAGCTGTGATGGCTTCAGGTATGTACCTTGCAAAAACGGCAACACGTTTCGTCTTCTCGTAGTCTACCTCCTTTTGACCAGTATAGAGGTTGGTAATCATAGTGAGAGATTGACTACCTAGAGAGTGAGAGAAAGATGTTGAAAATACGTGTGTTATTGACAATATCTGAACTGTTAAAATTACAGCGGAACTTCTAGGTGTTGACAAGAGATCACACCACTCTGGTAAGTAAAGCAAAAACAAATTAAACACATTTCATTACGTATATCTAATAGGGCTTCCTGCCAATAATAACATGACGTTCCATATAAGGGTCGGCAGCAGTGGTTCTCAACTCTCTGTCCAGTTCTACAGCGAATCGTCGGCATCTCTTTTTACTCCATCCCAAGTCGTCAATTGCTAGACGAATCATCGATCCTAAGATATCCTGGCAAAACGCTTCCAGAGCTAACCTTCCTGTATCTTTGTCTTCTTCCAATGCGGGCCATGGGCCAAGCGGAATCTACAAGTTGCAAAGGTTAGGCGGAGATACGTGGAGAGTACTTGGGCCAACTCACACAATACTCGTGTACCTCTATAACCTCGAAACCCGCAGCTGGAATCTCTTCCCGCAATGTGTTATCTTCCACGATCTCAAATGACATTCCTCGCGCTTTTCCTGCATCCACGAACAATGTTCCCCATTGACTCATGTAGCTGTCTTTCATCAGTATACCCTTAGAGCTATTGATACTGCCAGACCCTTCGTGTAGTTCCAAAATACCTCCTGGGGCCAAGGTATTGTATGCCTGTTTCAAAAGTGCTCTCCAGTACACACAACCTTTTAGATCCCTTATATGTATGAAATCGATCGAAGATCGCTTGAACGTCCAGTCGTAGTTGCAATCGTCTCCGTGGCTAGGTAGATGTCAGTCCTGTATGGGTGGTGTAGGGCGGCATTTATGCCTCACAATGTAAGATTAGGCGGTACCCATTGCGGCTGTATGGTCGGGACGATGTCAAAACCGATGACACTTATATTTGGGTGCTCGTCGGCAAACTCTCTGCCCCATAGTTAGCCACTAATGGGGGAACATAATCTGTTCAAAAGGACTCACATAGCCCAAGTACCTGACGACTGAGGTTAGTCCACATACCAATGAGCAAGACGAGGCTAGTCAACTGTACCTATACCCGTTCCGACATCCAGGGCGCTCTTGAGCCTGTGGTCAGCTAGAGGACCCGATGTAGCGGTGAGGTTGATCTCACCTGAGACTTGGGAGGTATTGTCGCTTTATGTAAACCTTTGAGAAGGCGCCGGTAGATGTGGTGGCTAATCTATAGTTAAGATAACTGTGTCCAAGCCGTAGGTCTACTTACTGCTTTGTCCATACTCGAGTTTGTTGATCATCGATTGCTTGCCTGGGAGACTTAGCATTTGTCAATAACAACAAGGCATCTTCCTCACCAATGACTGTTAAAAAACTTTCGTCCGAATAAGTAATGTTCTTGTTTGTCTTGTGATGTGACTGAGCGGGTGTCATCCTCATCATGTGCGATGCCTTCGTCGTCGTCGTCGTCGTCGTCGTTCTCTGCAACACGCTCAAATGCGGCGACCTCGTTTGCGGTGCCGTCAATGGGAATTATGTTGTCGTTTTTGTTGACAATGCTGTCTGCTGTTATATTGCCTTCGGCGCTTTTGTCAGAAGTATCGTCGTCCAATATCCGACTACGCTTGGCCCTGAGAACATTGCTGTTTAATGGAGGATCGGTCCCAGTAATGTTAATGAGAGTATCCGAGCGTATTCGCTTGCGCTGGGCGATGTCAAATTGCATGACGACAAAGAGGAGGTTTTGCTGTATAGAAACATTAACAGTACGAACATTGTTAACAGTCTTTCGCAGCTTTACCAGCGATAATCTATGCGCCAAAAGACTTGAACTTACGGGATATAGCCTTATTCGGAGGATTGGAAAAGATTGGTTTTGTAATGACGCTGAACGGTCGAAGTACTTGAATCAATTAAAGGGCAGAGGGTCATGGAGGAGATTGAAGTTCTTGGTTTGACAATAGCTAAGACTCATATTATTGAGAGGTACTCAGGGGTTGCGAGGGAGATCATCTACTCATCTTGCATGCTAAATGCGATGAGACAGGACGGGCCTTGCAGAGGGTTCGTGCAAGAGTCAGATGGCGGAACGAGCACCGAAAACGAAATTCAGTGGCGCAACCATCAACGCATTGGCACGGTGTCCTTGATGTGTGGGGGTATTGACCCTAAGGCAGCTTGTTGACATTGCTAAGCTGGATCCGCTTATCCAGTTAATCAAGAAACCGCGTCATGCAGCCACATCCTTTTGAGGTCTTCCGGCTTTCTTGGATTTGGGTTCATAGTTACAGGGAGGAAGGCTACTGATGAATTGCGGGTTAAAGAGATGATAGAGAACACAGCAGGTGGTAGGGAGCAATGATCATCACATGAGACAAATCAGGAGGGTGAGCTTTTCAATACTTTCAGAACAGACTGGGGTATCTTTTAATCGCCGCCTCCACCATGCACCTACACCATCTTGAATCACACCGACGTTCATCTTTCAAGGGTCTGGCTGCATCTATATGCAAGTGCTATTACTACATAGGCCACAAGGCCTGACAAAAAAATGCAACATGAATCAATAGCCGCTCTCGAGCAAATACACCTTTTCGTCAACGCCGAATGATTCAGTTTCAGGCAGAAAGCAGCCTGATAACATGGTACAGAGAGCTCGCCAACACGAGTGAATGGGCTCAAGACTGAATTTTTGTTGGGCGCGAACTGGTCTATGGTTTGTCGTGACAGTCCATCCGGTGAATTTAGTATTAGTTTGAGCTTCAGCAATGGTTCGAAGGACAGACTGGTGATATTAATATGAGCTACTAAGCCGAGAGCAACATGCAACTTACGGCCGTTTTAATTTCGCAGACAACGTGAATTTCGCCGATTTCAGCTTTGGTACAAGTTTTAGGGACTTTTTCAGGGAAAAGCTACCGATGTCAACATGAGGGAAAACAGGCTAAGGGCGACATACAACTTACAGCCGTTTTAATCTCGCAGACAACGCGAGTTTCGCTTTCACATTGTTCCCACATGGTCAAAGAAGGCAACAAAGGCATCAAGGCAGCTGCAGCTGACATGCATGAAAGTGCATTGTATTGCAGCTCATGACTGTCTATATATGGGCACAGAACTGATCCTTGCATGCGTTAGGGTGGGAGATAAGTTGAGGCGGCAGACAAGTAAGGATCTTGCTTATGGACATGGGTCCCTCAACCTCCTATCCCCCACGTTCACTACACCTCAGGGGAGGGACCCACAAATTCTTCCAGCAGCTGGAAGAATTTATGGGTCTCTTGCCTCTTAAGCATGCTAACTATGCAGTACGTACCTGAGGAGCCCATAAGTTTTTTCAGCTGTTAGAAAAAACTTATGGGTCTACTCTGTACCTCGGAGAGGGCCCATAAATATATCCAGCAGCTGAAAGAATTTATGGGTCTCTTACCTCTGCTAACGATGCAGTACGTACCTGAGGAGCCCACAAGTTTTTCCAGCTGCTGGAAAGATTTGTGGGTCGGGGCCCTTTCTGCCTCCTAAATTCAATGTCCTCCTTACACTTCTCTGCGGCTATGGATTCTAGTCAACCCTTTCGCGATCAACGCTCTTTTCTACTCATCTGGCTCTTTACGATTGGTGAAATCCCATCTCATCAACTGGTTACTGATGATACAATGCAAGGCATCGTAAGTCCCACTCTTCTTTCGCAAACTCTATTTGCTTATGTGGCCGAGATCTCGGAGGCACGTAACATCATCCAGGACATCCCCGAGGCTGTGAGGAATAAACTTCATCAACTTGTATCTCGGGCAGAAGAGTTGTTCCGCCAGGCATCGCGTCATCGACAGACACCGGCCGACGTTTCATGTTTCCCGAGCCCGACTTTACCGAATATCCAAGCTGCTCCCGTCCATGAGCCAGGTCGAGAGCCAGGTCGACGGCCAGTCGAACATGGTTCATCCACTGTGACCATCCAGCGCTCGAAGCGGATATCTGCAGGTGAAAGTGGAATTCCCAAGGCACAGTCTTCAAAAAAGGCGTGTCCTCGCAAGAAGTCTTTCATAAGGCAACCTCTTAACAGAGAAGAATCTCTTAGTAGGCAACAATCGCTCAGCAAAGAACCTCTCGTCGATGAGTTGGCTTCACGTAAATATTTCAGACACGCCTTCACCATCAAGGATCTGGAGAATTGGGCTGAAAAACCGGAGCGGTTTCTAGTCTGTTTGCCAGTTTCTATCGACACTTCCAATGTGCTCAAATACCTAAAGTCACTGGAGAACTCCATCATTGTGTTCCGAATTGCACGACGATTTGCTTTACTAGAGCTGTGGTATCTAAGACAACTTTGGTATCCCTTTACAACCGAAAAGTTCAACGAACGTTTTGGACCAGTGCCGCTTTCAACCTTGCACTATTGGCTAAACGAAGGGAAGATATTATTCCTGCTCAGCATACTCAAGGGCAAAGAGGTCCTATTCTCGGAGCTCAGGCCCAAAGAGAAGTAAGTAGTCTATCGTTTGACTAGGTGACAGAAACTAAGATTACTCCCAGGCTTTTAAAGTTATCACCCACACGAAAGCTCAGTGCCGGAACGAACCTCTCTCTCAACTCCGAACCCCCCGAGTCTTTTCTACAATCTTTTTATGCCAACGAAATTGAGGAACTACGTTCGCTCTTTCATGAAAATGAATTGAAGCTCCCCGAAAGTGCCAAAGACGATGCCACAAATCTCAAGCTGTACAGAGAGGCAGCACATAGTATTTCGAGGGAATTGAGGAAAATGACTTTGATACGATCATATAGCGACCAGCAGCGACTAAAACGTGGCCTTGAGACCATTCAGGTTGAACGGCCCGCAAAAAGGATTTGTCAATCATCTGGTTCATCCATGGAACCCCGGACAAAGATCATGTTACTGGCAGATCAAAGTCATAGCACTCACGCCATAATATCTGATGGTTTGCGACAGGTCACTCGAATTGACAGCGACGCATCGCCAAGTGCTAGTTCGCCTTCCCAATCGACTGCAGACGAAATTGAAGCACAACAATCGAGGACCGTTTCCCCTATCCTTGGGGGTGCACATAGGAACATATCTAACGATGGGTCTGATACGCATGTTTCAGGAGAAATTCTTATCGCAAAAGATCCTTCGTCTCAGAACGACCCTGCGCCGCCCAGGACCTCACAATCTCCATCTAACCTCGACTTAGTGGGAAGCTCACAAGCTCTACCTCAAGACCAAGGGGATTATCAAGGCGAGACCCCGACCGGGACCTATCTTGACCAGCTACCTGACGATATGGGTGGCCCTGACTTTGACATGAAGATGGTACTTGGTTATGAGTGGCAGGCTACTCTAAGCATGGTTTAGGTATTCTGATTCAAAATTCATCTCGGTTGGTTGTGATGAATGACTATATTATCTGCTATTATTTATTAAAAATCGACAAACAATAAAATCTGGACATCCCGCCCCTGAATTTCATCCGAGCGTTAGCATCAAGCATGTATGCTTCTGAAGACTTCCATTCAATGATGTTACTAGCTCCTGTAGTGATATTCTCCACAGTGACTTGAAGATTGTCAGAGTCATGCAAGGGTCGTGGTAAGTAAATTAGCCTTTGGTCTTCTCCTGCCACCAAATGACCTTTCACATGGATCAGGTCTTTTCCTTCCCATTTCAGCTCTGATGTTTCAGGTCCGGGCCACTTTATCCAATGCGGACGCTTCTTAGTTAGTCAATCCCGTGTATATAATTTATGTTCATTACATACCAGTACTTGAAGGACCTCAATAGCAACCTCGTGCTTTTTGCTTGTTGTCTTATCGCCCCAGGGGACTTCAAAGAAGGTGGCATTTGGAAATTGAAGTTTCTTTAGAGATGTAAGGTCAGGAGGATGCTTGGTGGAGAGATCATCTGAGGCCTCGAGGTGGCCATGAAGCTCTGCGGGCAACGTAAAATGCGTGAATACGCCGTGGCACACAGGTTCTTGCATGTTCGACGAAAGCAGTTTTGAGAGATCTTTAGACATGACGGCAAGTATATAAGGACAAGACAAGGCTACCCGACACTAGTGGCTTGGTGGTGAGCATCGTCAAGCAAAAACCTTTTTGCTGATCAAGGGTCTGTCTTTTGCACCAGCTGACGTCAAGAATTAAGCCTAAATGGTACCCAAACAGCGGAGAAACATATAGCCGAGAATGCCCAGCAGAGAACCGTCACAACCCGAATAGCATCTTGCCTTTCACCATCAGTTACGCTCAGCCTTAGAGTCACCTATAAAAAGAATCATTACGAGCTGTTCATAAGCTTTAAAATCTAACTCACCGCTATTGCCTTCAGCAGGAATAGCATCTTTTTCATGCATAACAAGATCCATCAGGAAGTCGCTGTCGCTATTGGGACTTGGTGGGGGAGGTGGGGCTGGGGCACTGTTTTTATCTTTATTTTCATCAGTTCTCTGGGTATCAGCTGAACCTTCAGACATGATGGGCTATAAGAAAATAAAAAAAATACTGGTGCAAGATGCAGGCAAGTTTACCAAGTCTCGACGGAAAGTATGAAAAAGGCACAAGCATAAGGGACAAGCAAAATCACAAATGTTAACCTGGGTCTACGGTGATATAAAACCCTCTCTTAAATCTGACCCACGCTCAGCCTGCCGCCTTTATCAAAGGTAGTAGACAGGATATTGTTTTGTTGGCTGTATGCTGGCCGCGACCTGCACAAGCTTGAACAACACGCATGTACTCCGTACTGCGCGCGAAGAGACATAGATGCTCGGGTGGTCTGCGCGCGGTCACTAGTGCTTGCGCGCGAGCTCGCGCGCAGTCACCAGGATCCACTATTTTGCGCGCGCAAAGGCTATCTGTCATGTGATACTCTTAGTCAGACCTACCCCTCCCTCACGGCGCCATGATGTTGCTTGCGGGATTTTCTGACCTCGACGGTTGGGCCGCCAAACATCACAATCGCTCAGCGCCTAACCCATGTACCATAAAGGCCGGCTTGGTTGTTGTCTTGATCTGTCGACCTGCGAGACTATTGAACCTTGCCACTGCGACCCTGAGTCTAGAGTTTTGCCTTTTGCAAAAGAAAATGGTGAGTAATCTTGTGCGCTCTTGTACTTCTACACTCTAGGGTACTAACCTTGATAGGATGCTGATCCAAGTCAGCCAATTGATGAGTCCATATGGGATAGCGCTACTGTACTAGGACCAAATTTATACAAGGATGGGACGATGCTGTGGAAAAACTGTACTGCATTATGTAAAGATGTCGATGATAAAGACTGGATCCGGATGAAGAAGACTGGGCAGTGGGAAATACCAAGGCACTGGGAGCTTTACCTGACTGGTGGTGAGATCAGGAGAAAGAAATAGTCTTGTTTAACGATGCCAAAGGCTCGACGATATCATATTAGCAGTGTTAATATCAACGACGAGAGTAAGCCGGCATGGTACATTGGCCGCACCAGGAATCTCTAAAGCCAAGCACCTTGACCGCGCAAAACCTTGTTCTTTTTCCTCCAGGCGTCTCCTACAGTGTTGAATTCCATTGCTGATCATAGCTCCCAAGTACTGTTCCCAGATTTGAAGATCAGCCTCCTGGAATATTAGAGTACCTATGATCCCCAAACGTATTATTCCCTGCTGAATAATAGACCTCTGCTGTCCTTGCTCTCGAATCCGCACACCGTAAAAGTTCATGGCAAGCCATATCGCATCTGAAGGCTGTATTTCGATGATAACTTTGCACTCGTTGGGGTCATCTTCGAATGCGAGCAGTACGGCAGCCTTCAAACCATGTCTAACAATAGCGCTGCCAAGGTCATGTTCAAAGACGAAAGGCAGCCTACCAGCATCCGGGTATGCATAATTACGCTGCCGGTCGATCTCCAATGGCGGAAGATTCGGATTTCCAAATCGCTCAGGCTCATCACTTATCCGAGTTGTGCTTAGTTCGGGAATGACACTCGAGTCTCTCCGCTCTAATATAGTACCCATAGTTTCATTTGTTGATTGGATTAGATTGGTCCAAGCGTCGTTCCTTCGCCGCTTGAGAGGGTTTGACTGCGATGGCTGAGGTGTGACGTCTGAAGAAGGGGGCGATGAAGCCGGCACTGTATTGTCCAACGCTCGAGCGGGCAAGTTGCCAATACCCAACTGAAGAAGGAGTTCTGCATACTTAGCGGCGGCATATCACTCTTAGAGAGCACTTACTACGACGAGCGCTTGCACGATTAGAAGTGTACAAGGTATGCTGGACACGTTGAAGTAACGTGTTGTCCACCTCGGTTTTCGATACCTGGTCGGCAACGTAAACTATGGTGTCAGATGACAGGGTAGATAAATATTGGCATGTCTTCGTGTCGGCCAAGAAATACGCTAGCCAAGGCCAAAAGCCTTTGGTAGCAAAGCTTTGTGACACAGCATCTGAGCTGAGAGTCCTAAGGGCGTCGTCAAATCCAGAGGGCGCTGTTTGTTGTGTATTCGGCAGTTGCTGTTCTGTAAGACGGTTTGACAAATTCTTGATTATGTTCACAAGCTCCATGTTAGCATTAGCCGGAATTCTGGACACAAGTTCGTCTGCCATCGCTTGGAAAGGATATCAGAATTGAGTGGTGTTGTATGATATTTGCTTGCGCGATATCATCCCTGCCAGCCTCAACGCGCGCGCGCGCGCGCGCCCTTTTATGTTATCAACTTGCATTGCGCGCGATTTTTGTGGTGACGTGGCACCTTTGATGCGGGGTAGTTGCAGGGATGGGTTTCTTGATTGCACCTAGCCAGCGGAGCTAGAGACTAGCAAGCTACCCTGTAATGATGTTCATGTTAGTGCTGTAGAGTGATATAGCTTTTTGTCATGGTACCATGGAGGTATTGGCAGAATGGTACTCTGTAAAATGCACATGCAAACGAGAGTAAATAGTTGAAATGGATGCATGCAAATTACTGGGTTTGTCTACGTTATACCGGAACTTTGTTCTCATGGTTCGCCCGCCTGCTTTTCATTTCCCAACGTTGTCCATGAGATGTAAATATGAGGCTTCAAACGAATCTCATTTCACGGAACCAGACAACTCGAAATCTACCCTCAAGTCTAACATATCACCTTCCACCCATCAGATCCGCTCATCCTATCTTTGTTTCCAACGATCGTTGGTTCATAGCAACTGTAACCGCTGAAGATATGCCTACCCAGGAGGAAATCGACCGCATGAACGCCGCCGCGAAGGCGTCGAAGGAAAAGAGAGAATCCAATGTAGCCGATAAAGAGTACAAAGAGAGGAAGGAAACAGAGGAACGTCTGGAAGCCGTAGCTAATGCCTCGAAGGAAAAAAGGGAGAAGAGTGAGCCCATCATCTCCCGATAACGGCCGATGTACTGACTAACGTCCTTCACAAGATAAACAAGCCTGAACATGCGGGCTACCCGGATCGCTTGAAGGCCACTGGTCCTTATCCAATGCGTTGCGTAGTCGCTCAGCTGGCAGGCGGAGTCCCCTGGCTTCCCCCCAATCTGACTTCGAAGACTCGCCGCTGTCTGTCTTTATCTTATGTCATATCTAATATGGTTGAAGTCCCGGCTTTATATGAGGTTCCCCAGATCAGAAGGTCATTCATTTCACACAATCTTTCTCCCACCGTTACTCTTGCTCCTACAGTTAGGCAAACTACTTACATACTGACTATTACTGAGAAATACACATTCTTTTACTCTCATTCCATTTAATAACCATATGGTGCATGCTGTAGCAAGTTTTGCTAAAGAATCTACAAACTGTATCCGTAAACCTAAAGTAATCAGGCCTATTGCATACCTCGAGTCTATTTTTGATGGCTTAACCCCAGTGGGGATGTTTCAGGGCGTCCAGGGCTGATGCGACACCATTATCAGGCTCCGTAAGGATGACTATAGCGCATTGATGTACTGAAGGCCCCACTAATTGCATACAGTAGCAATATGCCACGTTCTCCACCAGTGCTGAATAATGGGGCCTTTACTTAAAAAGACACACTCTGCCCCTCCTGCACACCTACCTGATTCCATATGTAAACTCCTAATCTACGACTTTGCCTAAAAAGACGATGGACTTCGACGATCGTTTTGCTCTGGATAATAATGCATCGTTTCTATCATGGATTAGACGATACGACGACGCAAGAGAACAAAAGCTGACAGAGTGGGTTTCCGAGTTTCACCCAGACCGCCTCACCTGCAAGCACACAACAGCGGACAAGCTCAAGGACAATCTTGGCGCATACAACTTGAGCTGCAAGGTCGAATTCGAAAATGGGGAGAAATGGATCGTGCGCTTCCCGATGGTTGGAAAGGTCGTTAATGCGGACGAGAAGATCGAGGCTGAAGTGGCTACAATGAAACTCATCCGCCAACAAACCACGATACCTGTCCCTGACGTCAAGGCTTGGGGCCTAGCGGCCGACAACGCTCTTGGAATCGGCCCTTTTATCATGATGGGTTTTGTTGAAGGTATTAGCGTCGACAGAATTCTCCAAAGCCCCGATGCCAGAATTATGCGACAGGATGTCAGCGACAATGTCGTCGAGAGCCTATTTCGCCAGATGGTCGATTACTTACTTCAGCTCCAGAAGCTCAATTTCTCATGCATCGGGAGCCTAGCCTCAGGGTTTGAAGTTGATTCAGGTGGCTTCTCTGCAATGGTATGCTCACGGCCGATGAGCAAGAAGTCGCATGATTTTCTCCTAGATGGCGGAGTGGATGTTTTCGGTAAGCATGATATCTCTACCAGTGGAATAGCTTCTTACGACATCGCCAGCACCACGTAGCAAAACATTTGACTCTACAGCCGAATATTTTCATCACATTATTGACGGAGATTTGCAACATTTACATGACCAACCGAATTCAGTTGACAATGAGCATGATGCAAGAGAGAAGTATATCTGCTTCAATATCATGAAGTCTTTAGTCTCACGGCACGTTCTACCAAACCAGGATATAGGGCCTTTCAAGCTCATGTGCGACGATCTTCAGCCCACAAACATGATCGTCAATAATGAGCATGATCTGAAGATTATCGGCGTACTTGACTGGGAGTGGTCGTATGCAGCACCAGCCCAACTGGCTTCGACACCGTGGTGGCTTCTGATTGAGTCCCCAAACGTCTGGTCCTGCGTTGACAAGAGGCTTGACAGATTCAACCAACTCTTGGAATTATATTCCCGGATATTGGCGGAAGAAGAACCAAAGATTTTAGGAGAGGGGTTTGATCAAGACTGGAAGCCTTCGACAATGTTGCATGCCTGTAAAGAAGATGGGCGTCAATGGTTCCACATGATTCTTCGACGTGGTTTCAACGGGCCAGCTTCGGTACCATTTACAAGGCTTCGTGAGCAGACAAAAGACTGGGATGAGCTGGCTTCCGCCATTCCAGAAGAGGAGATAGAAGCTTTTGTCGCCAAGAAGATGGCAGACCTGCACAAGTATCAAGAACAGCTGGCCGAGATGGATAAGCGGTATAAGATTACTTGGAACAGTGACTTGCAAGATTGGAATTCCTTTCTTTCTGACAACTGCAGATTACTCGTGATCGATGACTCGCGACGTCAGTGGCAGTCTTGGGCTTGTTTTAATTGATATATACCGGAGAGTATTTTAAAGGCATCATAAGGAGGATTAGTTAGCCAGTAGATCTTATTTCTTATTAGTTAAGCCTTTAACCCCTTCGAACCACTGAAAGTGACTTCAGTTTTATTATATAATTGGGTTTTATTTTGCGGCCTTGGTCAGATTTCTCTTAACGAGGGCAGGTCAAGTGTTAACCTTGGGCGTCAGGACTGTGTGATGAGTACAAGTCTATTACACCCGGTAGGCCAACCCCCAATGGGCTCTGAAGCTAAGGGTACATACACTTCGCTGGTTATTGCCTTGCTCTCACCAAGCCGATACAATTCTCGCCGTATTCCTTCCGGTCTGGTTGTTACTTTTCTTCTTAGTCCTCGTGATTGTTAGTAATAACAGGTCAACTTGAAGCCCAATCCCTCCAAGTGTTCAGTTTCCTATCTTCGGCAGCTGAAGCAATGCCTGCTGTTGATTATTTGAGGGCGTCATATGTTATCGGTTAGTGTTGATAAAATGTTACTAGTTTAGTAGTGGTCCCGTCATCTCCGTTCCAAGCGACCTGTAGCGATCGCGAACCTGATCGTGGCCCGCACCGCATCAATGTCTGGCTTCCATTCCTGACCGTCTGATGCTGCCTTACCTCCCAGATGAAAGGAGAGGTTGCCGCGTTTCTCATTTGTACTCTGAAACATCTCTTTGCGCTGTGTCGTCCATTTCACGCATCGAAAGAGGAAATGCTCTACCGTTTCCTTTGCCTGCCCGCACGGACATTCGTCTACCGGTGCTGCCCTGATCTGATACAGGTAGCCGTTCAGACGCGCCATTCCGGTTCTCAGTTGTGCCAGCACGCTGGCCTCTTTCCATAATAATTAATCGTACAATAGGCGGGTATGTTTACCAGGCAGAGCAGAGTCGACCCTTCTAGAATGCCTGCCCACTCCACTGGTAGCTTCCTCTCCATTCGTAGATCTGCCCTCGTTCGATTAAGAATTGTGGTCTTTGCTTTGATCATTCCTCCGCGGTGTCATGTACGGCCCTGTTACGTAATGAGCTGACATCTTGGCTATCTTCTGGATTTTGAGCTCGCTGTCGCGTGGTAACCAGATAAGGTTGACTCTGTTCCTATCTCCTCGAAGCTTCTCTAGAGCATCATATATCTCTTATATATGCCCTTAACCTGACTGCTGGCGGGGGTTACCTATAGCTTGTGCAACCGATCTGTTACTTATCGTGATTATAATGACTCGATACTTTATCTTTAGTACGTAGTTAAGACTATAAGCGACCGCTACCAGTTCGGCTATATACGGGTTGTGTTCTTCCCTTGTACCTAGTGTGACCGAAAAGGGTTTGTTGATCTTGTCGGCTCTTGCCACGGATATGGGGACTCTGATAGCTACTCCCATGCCGACTAGATCATTCCGCGTGGAGCTGCTTGTCGCTATCCTGACCGGCCATCCTGCTTCTTTGATCTTGCTTTCTTATTCCTGTCCTTGACTGTTCAGTATGACTTGTAGGCGTGCCTCCCACGGAGCGAGGGTAAACGGAGCGAGGGTAAACGGAGCGAGGGTAAACGGAGCGAGGGCAAACGGAGCGAGGGTAAATGGCTGAGTGACTTCCATGGTATCCTTCGGTACCTCTCTGCATACGTCCTCAATACGCCTGAGTGGAGAAATGGAGCGCCTGAAGGTTTCTTTTCCTCGTAGGAGGTTCCGGACCGGGTTGGTCCGCGGTAGCGTGTGTATGTCCACCCACAGCTTGCTTGCTCGTCTCCAGAACCTTTCTTGGATGATCGCTATGTGAGCTTCAGCTTCGGCTACTCCTGTCGCCACGCTTGTGAAGGACCCTATAATTTCCTGTGCTCCTATTCTCTGTACTCGCTGGATGGCCGGTACTGCTTTGCACGCACGCATCCAGACGTTGGAGGCATAGTCCACCACAGGGGCCACCATGGCTGTAAAGAGCTGCCTCGTTGTCGAGGGAGACATTCCCTTCAACCGTTCCAGTTCCATTGCAGCTCCTAAGCCCTTCGTTGCTACCTTTGCGAAGTGTTGCTTGTAGTAAAGCCGTAAGTCTATGATGATACCCAGGATCTTGACCTGACCCTTTGGAAAGACTCTCTTACCCTTAATAGTGAATGATTCTGAGTCTACCCTGCCTGTGTACCTGGTGAAATGTATAATCGCCGTCTTTTCTGCCTTAAACGTTGCACTACTATGTCTCTCCTAGTCAAGAGCTTTGTTAATTATTACTTCTATCCTTCTCCGGTTGCTTTGGGCTGTTGGTCCCGATACCTACGCCGCGTGATTGTCGACGAAGGCAATGGCACTACTATTCCTATCGATCTGAGTCTGCACTAGATCTGCGTTGAAAAATAGAAACAGTATCGGCGATAAGGGCGACCCCTGTGGAAGTCCTGCTTGTGGTAGAGGTTGGCTTTCGGAGCTCTTGCCATTGATTACAATGGTTGCAGTCCGCTCTGAACAGAAGGAATCGATCTAGCGCAAGAGATCCTCGGGGATCCCTCTTGCCTTTATCCGCTGTAGCAATCTCTCTTTGCACACGCTATTATATGCTTATTTGACGTTAAAACTAATGAGACTCACGACCTGACGTGAACGCCAAGCCGAGAAGATGTGCTCTTATAGAAGTACGAGGGCTTGCTTTACTGACCGTTGCTTGCGCGCACCGAAGTGGTTAGTCGGAAGAAGTCTATGAGTCTTTACCGCGTGGGAAATTCTCTCGGCGACGACCGATTACAGCACCTTAGCCAACGTGGCGAGAAGCGAGATTGGCCTTTACGCTTTCGCGATCGTATAATTATCCTTACCTGGCTTCTTGAGTTGGATAATTCGGGCGTGTCTTTACTGGTCTGGTATTACGCTTTCTTTTAGTGATGCCTGAAAAATGGCGAGGACGTCGTGTTTTACCGACGGCCAGATCTGTTTCCAGACGATCGCTGGTAGCCCATCCTCTCCTGGTGCCTTCCATGATTTTGTCGCCCACAGTTAACGTTCCAATTCTTCCAAAGTCAGGTCAGGCATCGCTACTGGGGCTCTTTGTTGCTGTGGTCATTCGTCTTCGATGTTGTCTGGAAGTGGCGGAAAGAACTTGGCTAACAGTTCTTCGGCTTGCTCTTTATGGCTAGTTGTTGCCGTTCTGTCTGCCTTGACGAGCTGGGGCACCTTCCTAAAAGCTGCATCGTCCCCAGACTTCATGTACTTGGCTGCTTTCCACATGTTATCGTTATCTGCCAGAAACTCCTTCCAGTGAGTGTTCTTCTGATGCCGTATGGCATTGTGGCACTGCTTTGCCGCAGCCTTTGCCGTGTTTTCCAGATCTTTAGCATTCTGTTCCGCCCGCCTTGAGGCTTGGGTTCGATTCCTCTAGTATATGTATATATGCTGCAGCTGTGTGAGGTTATAGGTCTACCACTGCTTTGCATATAGTAATGCTTTGGCTCTAGGTATTAGTGCTTAGACTGCTTGCAGCATAGCCAATATTAACCTATCTGTTTTCTGCTGTACTGTATTTCCTACTGGCCTATCTCTTAGCGTATCTATAATCCTGTTATTAATCTCCTTCTAAGTTATATTCTTAAATAGAAGTCTTTCTTTATATTTTGGCGCCGGGACTGAAATGTTAAACACCGTCTCTATCGTGCGGTAATCTAATCCGTGCTCCGTACTATGTATCGCGTATTGATTGTTTGCGTCCGCAAGCTTCTCGGACGCCAGCACCATGTCCATGGTTGCCTCGTGGTCTCCACCTTGATGTCTTTGTACCCCGGCGAAGCAGACTTCTGAGCACAAAGTCGTTTATCAAGTCGATGATCGGGTCCGCCTC